>CM038219.1:86517154-86764915 GCA_021442155.1 Cymbidium sinense
GGAGAGGGTACACCCCATGCCAGCCCTCTACAGTCCCTCATACTCAACCACTTTAGTAGTCCCCTGCTATATTGGCCACCTACCATTGTCGGACGAATGTCAAAGGCTGAACCAATCCTAGCCCTTAGTTTAGCTGGGGTGGAGGGTATACTCTTCGCCATGGATTCAAATCGAGCATACAGCTTCCCCAAGGTATTCTGCATAGTCCCATACCCTCTCCCGAGCTCTTCGTGCACTCCACCACTGCGTGACTAGCTCCCGATAGAACCCAAGAGCTCCATCCATCTAAGTTTTCAAAACCTCCACCAAACCCTAATTAACTCTTCCAACACCTTCACCTCACTCCAACGAATCAAAACGAATCATTTCTCGAGTGATTCGACCACCAGAAGGTGTTTGAAGACCAACTCTGATGAGCTTTGCAGTGGTGTTTGGTTCATAGAGAGATTGGTTTGGAGGTAGCATATGATCTTCTCAACAAGGCTTTGTCTCTTCAAGACGGTATCATGATCTATAGCTCAGAGGTTCCCTAGGTGTTGTTTTTTTTTGAAATGAATCTTATTTTCATGCCATTGTAAGGATCTTTAGATTCATTCATTTATTTTGAGTCAATTTCACCATCAAACAAGGTGAGCTCAAATCAAGTGAAAGGTAGACGGTTCGCCTTCCGTGGGATCGAATCATCAACCATTTGTTCTATGTGATTAGAACAGATGGCCATGATTAATCGTGTTAAAATTTTGATTTACTTTCTTTGGAATTATGGGATTAATCTCGACAGTTCGATCAGAGATCCGACAACCGAGACAAAATCACGTCCGCCGCGTTAGACGATTTATGTAACTAATACTGCGGCACCATGTGGAAAGCATTGTTGTGTCAATGTATGCATGGCGCTGACAGTTTAAAAAGTTAATTAGGCTTTAAAAATAATTAAATGGATAGAACTTCAGAAAATCATAACTAATTGTAGAAAAATCCAAAAATTGCAAATAAACTCATTTTGGAAAGGTTAGATAGAGGAGAATTTTGAAAAAAATAAAATCTCTGATTTATGTCTAGTGAACAGTACAAAAATAAGGTTTGAATCTTAGGATAATTACCTAAATTAAGGCTTAATTTCTTAGCTAATTAATTCAAAATTTGGTGGGATGATTCCATAGGATATCCTCTACCTTTTATAATTTTCTTGGAATTATTTGTCATGCAATTTGAAAAATATGGCATTTCACTCCTAATTACCATCATTAATTAATTCAATAATTATTAAAATTGATAAACAGTAAAAATTAGAAAATTAATGATAATTAACTATTGTGAATAGTGGGAATAGCAAGGAGAAGTAGGACCCCCCATCTTTTATTTATTTTTCCAAATGTATTTCTTCAAGTAGGTTAATTAACATGTGTAATAATTAGGGATTAATTAAGAAAATTAATGATAAAATGAAAATCAAACAAAATTTATAATTAGTTCAGATGATCTAAAAATAATCTATTGACTCCCCTTTATGTGTTTAATAACATAAAGTTATTAAGGAAATTATGGTTAACCCATTGGTATGGGAAAATCATAAGAGTAACTAACTTAGATTATTTCCTTCTTTAATATAATTAACTCTTAAATATGAGCCTAATTGCATTAGATTTCTTTAGGTGCACTGCAAATTTTATTTTTCCAAAAGCATATCATTGAAGGCTCATGATCAAGTAGTTAATTGAATTAACGAAGTTTAGGGAAGGGCAATTAAATTGATATGCTTAATGACTTGAACATAATCAATCCATAAAATTCATTTAATTGCCCTCTTTAAATATGTTAAATCGCCAACATGGGGTGGGGTAAGTGTTAATTATCATCTCTCCTCCTTAGGTTTTAATAACTCAATATCAAAATAAAACCTCAAAAGAACTTTGATTGGTCTTAAAGAATATTTATTTGGCTTTATTGTCCTTAGGACTTAAAGTAATTGAATATGTTATGTGGTAATGTTTAATTACTTCTTTTTTAATCATTATAAATGTGGATTCCATTTGTGTCACATGTTCATGTTTTCAACAAAAAAACAAAAAATAGAATCAAAAGAACATGATTACATCAAAATTGCTTGTGTTGGAAACATATTATTATATGGAGTGGCTATTATCACTAATAAATTCCAAATTATTTTTAAAACTATAAGCTAATGATGTAAATTTTAAGCCAATGCTGGTTATAAGTATTCAATAAAGTTTACATTTAATTGTAATTTCAAAATAGTAAAGAAGTTGTTTTATATTTATGTTTCATGTACATGTCTACATACACTTGAATTGGAAAGTAAATAGTATGGACATCCTGAGAACACGAGGCTTTAGGTAGCCTCAAGGAGGTCTTAGATAACCTTACTTCCCTAGTTTAACAACAACACATGCTTGCTTGATTTTATTTATATGTATTCATGTGCTAGAATTTGAGGTAAAGCTTCACTTTTCGTGTCACTAAGCTTTGAATAGAAAGATTTACTATTATATAAACTTTGAATAATTTTTATCCATAAGCTTGTGTATATGTTTACATGTATTTAATTTGGCAAGTATATAATATAGACATCCCAGAAACATAAGGCTTTAAGTAGCCCCAAGGAGGTCTTACATAACCTCACTTCTCTGGTTTAATAATGGCACGTACTTGCTTAAATCTCTAATACACATTTACATATGCTTAACTAAGGAATGGAATCTTTATTTTCTATTAAAATACATTCATTAATGATCATCAAGTGTGCAAAACATAAATATGTAATGTATGTACAAACATATGTATTAAATCAAATATCATGAATAATGAGAATGAAGAAAGGTGTATGCTATTGATGATAGAAAGAAGTGGTGAAATGTTATCCATGTAATAGTGATTCAATTTTATAAATCTTAAGATGTCTTTTATGTTTGAATAAAGTTTCTTAGGACTAACCCAAACTTAGGCTTAATAAAAATATTTAATAAACAGCCCACTAAGGAAACCAAAGTCTTAATAATATATCTTAGAAAATAACTTAGGATAGGGATGAAGGGGGTGAAACCCCTTTCTTTTCTTCATAATAGTTAGATATTAAGAAAGTATAAATTAAAATTAATCAATTCATTTAAAGATTTGAAGTGAAACCTCCCCTAATGTTTAACTTTATTAATTCTGAACTTTAGATAATCACACTTATAAAGCTTAGTTAAGACATACCACACTAAACCTTAGTACACACATTAGAATGTTAAGTCACCAATTCTAGCTATAGGTTAGTGGTGCAAGTATATGTTTTATTTTATGATGTAATTTTTTAGACTAGATGTTAGGATTGTTTATGCGTAGACTGGATGTTAGGTCGCTAATAGTCTAATAATGTTTTATGCAGGCGATTATGCTAAAGGGGTCGCTATAATAATAAGTAAATATGAATGTTCTTACTTGTAGGTGTCGTTTATGCCCCTAAGCATAATCCAGTTAGGACAAGTGGGCTTGGTTACCCAAGTGCAAGGTGCTAAGTCCAAATATATGAAATATAATTGCTTAGCTTGTATGTTTGTTTAACTAACATCTATTTTGCAGGTGTAGTTAGATTTTATTTTTCATAAATATGTAATTTTTGTAATAGGATTAGGATTAGTTCTATGGGGTTTAAAATGAATAGTGGCTAGAAGACAAAGACTTAGGAGGTCCTGTGAAGCATGGAGTAAAATAAATACAAAGAAGGAAAGAAGGACAAGAGATTAAAGGCCCCCATAGAATTCATTGTAATTATAATATTCTATTATAATCCATGCTGTATAAGGGTAGAGCTCAACTACCTAATTTCTTTTCTTTTATGGGGTATACGACAGTACCCAGCCACATCGGCCTCTTATTCTTTTATGAAATTTATATATTTGATTGTTGTGTTTAGATTGAACAATATAAATGGTATGCTTTTCATAGGTTTCTTAAAGTACGATGGTTTGATGTGTGGCCTGGATGTGGTAGCCTCTTTAGGATAAAATTAAGTTTTCTACCCTCACTAAAAAATCATAACTAAATCCTAATGCAACTCATAACCGCATGTTAAATACTAGGCTCTTAATCAAGATAAATAAAAGATTTAGAAATGCCTTAACACATTATGCATATCATATTGTTCCACTCTTGAATAAGGAGGGTCTCCATTCTTGCATGATAAGGGATATGTTGGACCTTTGAGGGTGATCCCATGTAGTGGAGAACACCTCCTCTAATTGATTTAGCCCATGACTAAATTTCACCACGCATATAGGCATAATTATCCCAAGTTGGTCCAAAATGAATATGTCAAAAATGGTTTAAAAGTTGTACTTTTTGCATTAGTCTAAGTCATATTTTTATGCCAATCATATTCTAGTCTCTTAAGAAATGAGTTTAGGATTCTCCTTTAAAATAAAAATCTTGCATTTACATAAGATTAGCCTATATGGTTTTAAAGCGTATGAGGTGTTAGATGGTGGCCACTCTAGGAAATTGATAGTCCAGAAGAGTCAGGGTGTGTTCATTCTTCCTTGTAGAGGTGAACTATCATATCTCATCTTTCCTGATTAGACTTAGGTCATGCTTTGAACTTGTGCTAAAGCATTTTTAGATTTATGTTTTGAGGCTTCTTATTTTCTTCGGGCTACAAGTATAAGTCCTCACCTCTTAAGAATTTCTATAATCTTGTGTTGTTAGACTATAAGTCCTAGCATTCTAATAAGATTCCAACTTAAACAAAAGTAAAACTCTCTATATAAACCCTCACTATTGGGTAATTAAAAGCACTCACTAGGTTTCCTAGTGGTGCTCCCACATTCATTCTTTTTGGAATTGGTCAATAAGTCTTTTTATTTGAACCTTCCCATTTGGTTTCCAAAAAATGCCCATTCCTTTGATAGTCTATCTTTGAAATCTTTAAAGATATTTATTGACTACTTTAATCAATATTACTCTTAAGAAATTATCATTTCCATAGATGTCATTAACTATGGAAGCTTGCTTCCATATGAAACTAAAGAATCTAGCATAAAATAAACCCTGCTTTACTTCTCCATGTAAAGTAGGGAAAAGATCTCTAGTGTATACGTAAACTCATCTATCTTAGGAGTCCTTATTAGGTGATTAAGTCCATTATTGGGTAATGTTTTCATCCCTCAACATGGTACATCATACATTATTGTCGCACCCAATCACTTCAATAAGTACCCCCTAAGATCTATGTTGTGTCCCTACCACTCTAAATTAAATCACCACAAGGCATCTTATTTCTCTTTTGCTATGAGCATAAGTCCTTACCTCTTAGACATTCCCACAATCTTGTGTTGCTTGAATTTAAGTCCAACCATTCTAATGAAATTTCAACTCAAATAAATAATTTTCTCTCTTTTAGAAATGTAAAGCCTAACTATAGGGTAAATTGAAGCACTCACTAGGCTTTTTAGTATCATTGGTGTTTCCTAGTTATTCTCCTTTAGAATCTATAAAGAAGTCTTCCTATTTGAGAAATCTCATTTAATTTTTAATAACAACCAATTCTTTGATAGTCTAGCCTTGAAATCTTTGGAGATATTCATTGACTACTTTAATTATGAGTATTCTTAGAAAATTTTTATTTTCTAGGATGTAATTAACTATGGAAGGTTGCTTTCATAGGAAACTAAATAACCCGACATAAAATAAACCCTTCTTTACTTATCCATGTAAAGTAGGGAAAAGATCTCTGGTATTATATAGACCCATCTGCCTTAGGAGTCCTTATTAGGAGTTCAGGTTCATTATAGAATGATATGTCCATCTTTTGAGATATTACATCACACCTCAATGTCACACCAATTCACTTCAATATGTACCTCCTAAGATCTATGTGGTGTCCCTATGACTGCAAATTAGAACACCACATTACCATATCCTAAAACTTCAAATACATATCTGAACACTAGCTTACACCCATAACTTTTAGTGATCACTTAGTGATTGTTTTGACCAAACCCTAAATATTTCTTCCATCCTTATTATCACGTAAAAACCTTTGAAAATTGTACTTTTGATTTTGCATTGTTAAAGTGATTTTCTCTGAATTTTAAGTTCTTTCATTTGTTATCTAAAAAAAGAGTTGTAAATTTGTGTTATTTTTTGTATTTATTATCATTTTAGCTTGAATTATATTTGCATTCAAGTGTTCGAAAGTAAATTTCAAGTGTTAAAATGCTACATAAGAGTGTTTACATAGGAAACCTCAAGAAGAGAATGTATATCGTAGAAGGACAAATGAAAGATTTAAGTACAACCATGAATGCCGAATTTTAACAAATCCTAAACCAATTAACTAACCTTAGGTTGCATAACACCCCTCCTCAAGAATTGGCATACCCCATTTTGGAAGGGGAAGACTTACAATAATATAGAATTTGACTCTTACTTAGAAGGCCTTAGTAAAATTAAAGTGCAAGGATCTTAGAAGATGTATTCAAGAGGGTTAAAGTAGACATCCCAACATTTGATGGAGCCTATGAACCAATTATATTCATAGATTGCTCCACCAAATGAACTATTTATTTTCATTATATGGCATGCAAAATGTAGAAAAGGTCTTTTTCTAAAATAAAATAGGTTGGCCATGTTAGGATATAATAGGACAATTACCTTAGAGAGCACTCCACACATTTTTGAGAACACACAATAATTTTTATTGAAATGAGCCAAGCTCTTAAATGAAAATATTGCACTCAAAATCAAGAGAGAATAATTTATGCCCACCTCTTAATCTAAAGCAAGGTTCAATGATCATTGAAGAGTATAAGAATGCTTTGAGAATCTTCTATCTAGAATAAATTCACATGATAGAATTTGCACCAAGTGCATAAATTTGTTCAAGGATTAACTATTGACATTAAACTAAAATGGAGTTAAAAGATTTTCAAAACATTAATGAAGCTTTTTATATTTCTATAATTCTTGAAAGGAATAAAAAGACAATCTTAGCATCTAAGTGAAGGCCAACCCCAAACCAAGGCACTTCAAAGTTTACACCTAAAGCCACAAAAAATGTTGATCACTCATCACCCTATAATGATCTAAGCATTTAAGTACAAAAAAAATGTACTTCAAATACCATAATAAAGGGCATATGCAAAGCCAATGTAAGGCATGAGTTCTTTGTTTAGACAAAGATAACACTTGTAAGGAAAAAATAGAATACATTTGTGGAGAAGATGACACACTTTTATCTAATGAAGATGCATAAGTAATGAATGATACACATTTTTGTGTAATGAGATGCTTAATGATGTCGCACATCTAAGGAGGAAAGGACTTGTCTTAAGGTCCCAATCCAAAGCATAAACTTATGAGGACTTCTATTATATTTTATATGTTGTGGAATTTTATATTTATGTCTCATGTGTTATTATATGCGAGTGGATATATTTGATCATGTTTAAGTGTTGTATGAGAGTTGTAATTGAAATTATTTATTATTTTAGTGTTAAAAGTGCATCAACAAGATATAATCGTGGTGTTAGCCTTTTGGCATTATAACAACAGTTGATTCCAAAGATGGTGTTTGATAGAGAAGCTAGCACAGCTAAGGCTCCTCAAAGATTGTAAAATGATGGGTTCTATATTATGATAATTTTTTTAGTGCTTTTCTCCCAAGGGACACATCTCTTGGAGTATTGTATTTATATAAACTCTTATTCTAACTTAATGAAGGCCATTAGACTAGTTTTATGTTAAAATTATAAGTGAAAACTCTTTAGGTTTAAGCTTAGTTACTGACCGTTGAGAGATTCAGTGATCTCTTACTACCATTTTACTTGGGTTTTTATAACTTCTTGCAACATTTTCACTTTTATGAGTAGACGATCTTGAAGCTTTCTCTTCCTCAATTCACTATGACATTCTCTTCAAGATGGTTCCATCTTATTTATCATTCTCAATAAAAAAAACATTGGAGAAGAAGAAACATATTCTACATTTTTGTTGGAGTGAATGGGAAGAATTGTAGGGCCATTATAGATGGAGAAGAAGAAACATATTCCATGTTAATTGGGTTACCTAAACATCTCTACTCGACACATCTAGATGCCTAGTTCTTATAAAGGTGAGGACATATGTAGATAAGATAAGGTGTGATGTCTTCTCCATGGAGACAATGTATATCTTACTTGGAGGTCCTTGGTTGTTTGACAATAATGTGATTCCTTATGGGAGGGAGAACACATATGTGATCAAGTTCAATGGAAAATCAATCAAATTACTTACATTAATTCATCCCCAAAAGAGTCACATGTAATCAAAAATCAACCACACAAACTACATTTGCACCATAAAAAGGATCCATAATTACAAATGATATTTTTAAAATCTCAATCAACCCTCACATTCCACTTCATCTTCTCTTGCATCCAAATCACTATAGCATTTGCATAATCTTGAGTACAAGAACTTAGTCAAGGAACTTTTAGATTGCTCTTCACTATACTTACTCTATATCAAGGAGGTCACTCCTTCATGCCTTGAGGTCACTCACATGTCAAAAGGGGTCTTCAAATTATTGAGTGAATTCAAAGGTATTTACATAAAAGAACTTTGTCATGACTTGCCTTCTTTATGAACCTTCAGCATACAATTGATCTTTTTTCTGTTTCATAGTTTCTAAATTTTCACATTATAGGATGAACCCCAATGAGCATGTTAAACTTAAAAATCAAATGGAAAGCATTTTGATGAAAGGATTCCTAAGGGAAATCATAATTTGGAAAGCATTTTGATGAAAGGGTTCCTAAAAAAAATCTTAAGCCCATGTGTTGTTCTTTCCCTCTTTACTCTTAAGAAGAAAGACACATGGAGGATGTGTATTGATAATAAGAAATCAACAAGATCACCATGAAGTATAGGTATTCCATGCCTAGACTTGATGACCTTTTGGACTTGATTGCTACTTTATCTTACTTCTTTAAGATTGATCTTTGAAGTGGATACCACCAAATTAGGATAATATAAGGAGTTAAGTGGAAGACATAATTCAAGACTTTTGGTAGACTTTATGAATAGCTAGTAATGCAATTTGGGTTAACCAATTCTCTTAGAACTTTCATGAGCTACTTGGGATGGATTCTTCAAAGGTGGGGATATGTGGAGTAGAATCTTAGGAGAATCATCCTGTTGCCTTCTTTAATAAAAAGTTGAATGAGAAATAGGAAAATAATACTCCAACTATGATAAAGATGATGAATAATTTTATACTATAGTGCAATCATTAAAGTATTATAGACATTACCTCCTTCATAAGAAGTTCATTCTCTATTTAGATCACCATATGCATGCAAAATGGATTGAATTTTTTTAAGATTATACATTTTTCCTGAAGCATAAGCTTGACACATAAAATAATGTACTAATGCACTTTATAGGGTTTCCTATCATTATGTTTTCCCTAGATCTTAAAGTAAGTGGATTCTATAGGATAGAAAGAAAAATATGAACTTTGCCCTAATTTCTCTTCCATTTATCTTGAGTGAAAGGAAAATCCTACAACCTTCTTGGTCAATTACACAATTTATGGGCATCTCTTTAGAAGGAAAATGTTTATGCATTCCAAGAACATTTTTAAGAGATTTTGTAATCATGGAATTGCATGCTAGTGGAGTGATTGACCATATGGGAGTTCAAAAGACAATAGCCCTTCTTGAATCCAAATTCTTTTGTCCAACATTGAAAAGAGATGTTAAAAAATTTGTTCACCAATGTTATGTTTGTAAAAGGGGAAAAGCCATAAAATGAAAATCAAGCTTATATATTTCACTTCATGTTCTATATAGGTTCATGTTCTCTATAGGACTTAAGAAAATATTTCAATGGGATTTTGTTCTTGGCTTTCCAAAAACCCTTAGAAGAATTTTTGTGGCTGTGGATAGATTTTCAATAATAGCACCATTTGTTCCTTGTTCCAAAACTAATGATGCTTCTCACATAGCTAAATGATTTTTCAAAAAGATTGTGTGGCTTCATGGGATGCCTTCCACTATTATGTCAAACAAAGATGTTAAATTTGGATTTTCCTTTGGAATAATTTATGGAAAATTTTAGATAATTTTTTAAAATTTAATTCAACCTTTCCACCCACAAAAAATAGCCAAACTATAGTTGTAAATAGAACTTTAGAAAATCTTATATAAAGAAAACTTTGGGCACTTGAGATCTTCAACTTCAAACATGAGAGTTTTCTTATAATAGCACCACAAGAACCACAAAAAAATGACTTCTGATATTCTATATCTAACTTGAAGAGGCCCATAAAGCTTATAGATATTTGTCATCACCCTTACTCTGATGCAGCTTACATTATCGTAAATCACTTTTCATGATTTGCATGTTGTTCATTCACAAATTAAAGAAACTAATGTTAAGTATACTGAACATGCTAATAAAAATATATATTATAAATAATTTAATGAAGAAGATTATGTGCTTATAAAGATAAAACTTGAATGATATACCTTCAACAAATACAAAATGCTTCAAGCCAAAGCGACCAATCAAAATCATTAAAAAAAATTTAAGTATGAAATCTTTTGTACTTAAATTAACACAAGAAGCTCATAAACCTAGAATTTAACGTTGAATATTTACTTAAATTTAATGACTTTATTCATTATAGTGGTGTTTAAAATAAGCTATGTGTTTGGTTTAATGATTTACCTTTTCTCTATGAGTTATAATCCTAGCTTTTTAAATTGATAGCATTATTATAGATGAGCCATCATCTACACCATAAGAGAAGCACAAATTCCTTAACAAATGAAAAGATAGACCTGATTTCGAGCACACATAGATGGTTAAAGATGATGTAGATAACCTTGCACTAGAGCTACTGGAAGATTATTTGGATTTAAATTCTACCAAAAGAGTTCTAGTAAGGTGGGTGGAAATGATGCATCACAAGTGCATCAATCTATAAAAGAAGCATCACATAGAACCATTACTACATCAATATCAAGGAGAGATAAAGATTTAATCACTCATTTGGCCAATGCAAGTGATGGTAGAACCCTTGAAGAAAACATAATCACTATAAATACTCCTTAGGAAAAGTGGAGTCTATTTGGACCTAGCTTTCTTGGATATGAATAGATAAATTTTATGTTTTTTTGTGTTATATTTAAGACTTTTGTGTATTATGTATATGTGATGAATTATATGCAATTTTGGTTTAACTATAATTGTGTTACTCAATGGCCTGTAAGAGTCAATGTAAGTGTTTGTTTGAGTTTCGAAGGGTAAATCTTGTTTAAGCTTATGGTAATTGAATCATACCATGATCTACTTTGTCATTTGGATAACTGGTTAGAAATGCATTTAGGAGGCTAAATCACTAAATTACAAATGATGATCCCTTAGTCTTGGTAGTTTTGAAGGTTGTTTAAAGGAAGAGTTTTATCTTTTGGCTAGGGAATGAGTGTGTGACATGTGGTAAAATGAGTTGTGACCATGTATTTATAAATTCTTAATGTAATGAAAAGTTATTCTATGTTTTCTTATAAAGAATTTTAAAAATTTATGCTGATTTAAGCTTATTAGCCAAAATCTTGAAGGTTACTTGGTGGTAGCCTTCTTCCAATAGCACAATACATTAGTGAGTAGTGCTTGGTTATCCCTTTGGCATTTCTACAAATATTGCTTTGGAGATTTTTTATTCTTGTTTATTAAATCTTCTTAGGTATTTTATTAAATTTTCTACTACAGATTATTTTCTTAAATCCTACTACAAGGGTCAGGCAAGCCTTAGTTGAAATCAAACCATTTATGATTACATATTGGGTTAAGCCATCCCAAACTCCACCTAATAACTTTAAGTTCTCTAGATTTAATTTTCATTCATTCCATATCAATGTTCATGTGCTTTCCTTAGATTTGATTGATTTTTTTTTGTTAAGTACAAAATTCAAAAACCTTAGCCTACATTATTCTGTCCATTATATCAAGCCATTGTAACAATACAAAATAAATTCCAAATAAACATAAACAAATGAATACTTTTAGAGCACTCCCTAGAATTATCTCTACCCATTTAAAGTGAAATCAAGAATTTTTACTTGATAATTTTTAAATAATAAGTATTTTCCCAAAGTTGGTTAGATCCATGATTAACCTAGTCGATTCATAACCCTAATTAACCTAATAAATTATATTAAAATCATTCAAAAAGCTCTAATCTTCAATAGATTCACTGAAGAATCTTCTCTAACCAATACTCTGAAAAATCTAGGCCCACATCATTTTGGTTTAAAATTAAATTATAAATTCAATTAATTTTATTTATATAAGAATTCATGGGAATACATCCATATTCTTGCAACTTCTTATAATTTATAAGAACATTTTGAAATTATTCATGTGGGTTTGAAAAAATTCATTATAATAAAAAATTAATATTTTTCAACCACCAAGCTTTTTAATTAACTTATAAAATTTACTTTAAAATTTGAGAAAGTATATTAACATGATAGAAACATTCTTTGATTTTTTTTGGAACTTCAAAATTTAAATGATAATTATTAATAATTTTGATAAGTGAATTTTTCCATTAGAAAGATCATAGATTATTTTAGACGATTCAAGTAGATCTAAAGTTTTTATGAGAAGTCTAAAATATTCTATAAAATATCTCAAATAAGTTTGATAATATTTTAAATCTATTTATAACATTAATTTATTAAAGTACTAAAAAATAGTTTTCTAAAAATATAAATTAATAAAGTTTTGAAGAATTATATATTTTTTTCATAATTTCTCTTTCCTTATCATGTTTAAATTTAAAACTTATTTACTTTAATATATTAATCAATCTATAGCAAAAATAATTAAAGGGAAACTCATTAAAAATAGAGGATATGGACCAAACCACAGTCTAACTTGATCAAGGCCAATGATTCAAAATGAACAACCCTGATTGCATTTTCTTCCTCTAGCACCCTAAGAGAATCATGATAACTAAAGCTAATATCTCTTTCCATAGTCCACCAATTGAGGTAAACTCAATTGGAAAAACTTCAGGAGGACAAGAGCTATAAGTCCATGGGCGAACTCCTACCACGATGACCTTTGCTAATAGAAAGACCAAAGCTAAGGAAGGGGATAAAAGATTTATAAGTCTCACCTATTTAGGCTAAAAGGATTAAATTTTTTATTTGTACATAATTAATGAAGTTAGTGAGAAAGAACCCTTTAATAAATTGCATTGAATTACTCCAGATTAATGGAAAAATCAAAATTTAATCATCATTGAAATTATTTTATAGGTTGAGCTCACATGAAGGTTATACGGTTGAGTTGCCTTGGGTTTACTTTGATGTGATATGTACCTTTAACTTAGAAGGCTTCAAAAGATGTGTAAGATAAAAAAATTATGATTTTGGTGTTGAATAATGGTCGATCATATAAGGTACAACCCCAAAATAGAAAACTTTAGGTTTGAGTTTAAGCATTTAGTGTGTGAATATGTGTTTATATATATATATACACACACACACATTCAAATGATTAAAATAACTTGAAAAATTTGGAATGAGAAGTTTAAATGGGTTTCCATTATTTTTTCTATAGAGATATGAAATTGTCAAGCAAGATTTGGTTCTAGCAATAAACATCAAGTGAATGTTTAGCCTTTATTGACATGTTTAGGGCACAAAAAAATTACAAAAAAAATATTTTTCTTTAATAAAAACTAATTAATGATTAATTATAAAGCATAATAATTTTTCAAATAGTTTAAAGAGATTAAATAGCTAACATGGTTTGCTAGATTTTCATTATTTGTGATGAATGATTCTCTACCCAAATAGAATGACAATGAGAGATCACTAAATCCCTCAATGGTCGGCAACCAAGGTTCAACCAAAAAAGTTTTCATTAAAGTTTTTCAAATAAAATAAGTCCAATCCTTCATTAAGTTAGAATAAGAGTTTATATAAGTAAACTACTCTAAGGGATTTGTCCTTTGAAAGAAAACCACTTAAAAAGTTATCATGACACAAATCCCATCATTTCACTATATCAAGGCACCTCAAACTAGCATTTTACTTCTCTCAGATGACACTTTATTTGAATTATTATAGCATTGTAGCACCAAAAGACTAGCTGATGCACTTTTGACACTAAAATACTAAATGATTTCAATCATAACTCTCATAAAACACTTAAACATGATCAAATACATCCATTACTACATAATACAACACATGGGGCATAAATATCAAATACCACAACACATAAAATATAATAGAAGTCCTCATAAGGTTAAGCATTCAGTTTGGGACTTGGTAACCAGTCCTTTTCTCCTTTGATGTGCTACACCAACTCCCATATACCTCAAGGAACTCTTCTCTAAAGACTTATAGGATTCTAGAAGTCTTCAAAAAGTTTAGGGGCAAAGCTCTGTATCTCTTCTAAGGTTAACCATGTATCCTCTCTTGGTGGCTTGTCTTTCCACTTAATTAAGAATTTTGAATGATGCTATTATCTGTTAGTGTTTCAGTTGTGATGATGTTCTCTACTTCAAAGAATGTTTGTTCGATAGGGACTAGCAAATAATTTATATCTCCTCCTATAAAAGTATCATTCTACAAATTTGGAGGTGAGTAACTCTATTAAAAAATATTAGATCTTCCATATTGAAAACATGACTAATAAATATATGAGGGAAAAATTCAATAACATAAGTATTAGCACCAAGTTTTCTAATAATTTAAATGGCCTACATGCACTCACTTGTAATTTATTATATTTTATGGAAGGAAATCTCTCATGATCAATATGAACCAATACATAATCTTCTATCTCACATTCCTTAAAATGTTTATCTTTATTTGCTTAGAATACTTACCATTTTGTATGTGAGATGGATCATTAGATTTTGAACAAGGTAACACATGTGCCATCTTAGAAAATCTATCTATAATGACAAGTATACTATCATATCCACGAGATGTCATTGGTAAACTTGATGTGAAATTTGTGAATAGGTTTTCTTAAGGTCTAGATGGAATAGGTGTAATGACCCACTTTTTGTTTGTTTTTTTTAGCTTAATGACAAGTGCAACATTGGGCTATTCTACGTTCAACTTCTTTTCATAGATATGGCCAATAAAACCTTTGGTTCAACTAGTGTTTGGGCCTTTAATTCACATACAAAAATAAGAATTTCTTAAGAGCTACAATAAGAATTTATTTCATGGCTCTTTTGACATCTGTCATCTACATAAACTTATCTTTTATTAAGATGCCAGTGATAAGAGCTACAATAATGCTGAAATTGATTATAAATATTCTATAAAAAGTAGCTAATCTATGAAAATTTTTAACATCCATAAAAGACTTCTTAGTTGGCCAATTAATGATGGACTTAATTTTTGATGGATCTACTTTTAATACATCAACAAGATATAATGAAACCTAAAAAAGATGATTTCAATTTGACAAAAAAAATATTTCTTAAGGTTTACATAAAGTTTTGCTGCTCTTATGTTTTTTAAGGACCAATCTTAAATAATATAGATGTGAGTTCTCATTTATGCTATAAATAAGAATATTGTCTAAATAGATTATCAAAAATATCAATAAAAGATTTCAGTATAGTGTTCATTATTCTCATGAATGTACTAGGTGCATTTAAAAGAACAAATGGCATGACTAACCATTCATAAAGACCATCAAGAGTTTTGAATGCTATCTTCTATGTATCACCTAGCCTAATCCTTATCTAATAGTATCCACTTCTCAAATCAATTTGTGAGAATAAAAATGAACTAAAATAAGATCTAACATATCATCCAACTTAGGAATGAAAAACATTTTATTTTATTATGACCTTGTTGCTCTGTTATAGAAACAAATCTTTCAAATTCCATTCTTCTTATAAGTTAAAATAGTTAGTACTACACAAGGACTAGGGCTTTCTTGGATAAAACACTTCTTTAGGAGTTCATCTACTTAACATTTTAATTATGTATGGTCAGTTGGCTTCATCTTATAATGGGGTAAGTTTCATATATGTGAAGTAGAAATTAGGTCTGTAGCATGTTGTATATCTTGTAATGGTGGCATTTTATTATGTAAGTTAGTAGGGATCAATTCAATAAATTAAAATAATAGATCTAAGACCATAGTAGGTATGTGGTGATCCTTAATATCAATTGTGACTTCTTAAAGGTGCAAGATAAATAGAGAAGTTTGATCAGTGAACTTTCTAACTAAACATCTAAACCCCAAGATTATGAATTGAATTATAAGAGATTTGCACATATTAAAATGTATATCAAAACTATCCTCCCTATCATTGAATGGTGATATTACTATCAGCTAGTGTTTCACATATTTCTCATAATTGAGTTTGGGTTGTAGTTCAGAATTATATTTATGATGAAGTGTAGGAAGAATTCTATGTGGGGGTGTAGTTGACCTCTTTTTGTTAGGCTTTATGGGGAATAATTTAATTATTTTCTTATTATGCTTGAATGCATAACTATTTTCATGATCATAACGAACTACATTCAAATCATAAAAACATGATCTGCCTAATATGATATGAGTTATTTCTATTGGAAGAACATCACACTAATTTTGATCAATATAACTACCTATCTTGATTACAATAAGACAACTATTTATGATAGATAGGGATGTGTGATTTACCCAACTAACTTGCAATGATTATGGGTGAGGTTCAGTCATAAGGTTGGCTCTAGTGATATCAATAACATTCATAGCACTACCTCCATCTATTACTAGCTTACACCTCATTTCCTTATAAAAATATATATATTGAAAAAATAATCCTTCTTCTTTGATCTTCTTCTTCCCTAGAAGTATTTATACACCTCATAATTGATACTAAATTACCTATATTTGGATCCACTTCTTCATTTACGGTGGTGTATCATCATGTATTTCTTTAATATCCTCTTATCCTCTTAAACCTTCCAATTCATCTTGAAACATGATTTTAGCTCTACATTAATTTTACATTTGACCCTTCTTATGACATTTGTAGGAAACTATTTATCTGATATTTTTAGAAGTAGATTCAAAGGGGGTTGTATTAGAGAGGTTGCTCAATGTATAAGGATAATGTCTAATAATAGCTTTTTAAGATTAAGATATGGTAAGATATTTATAGGATATTTGAGCTTTGATCTTGGATATGGATGTAGCTTTCTTATGCCTTTCTAGGTGTAAAGCATAATTAAAGGTGCCTTTTAAAGTCTGGGGATTGGGAAGCTCTACCTCATTTCTAATATCTCATCTTAAAATAATGACAAATTTAATAGTATTTGTCACTCTTAATCAGTATAGTGTGTTCTAACTATTAAGTCCTCAAATGTTTTATATATTCAACTACTAGCATATTTCCTTATTTAATAGTAATATTATTCATGGATCCTTTATTATTACTTCTATGACAATGTTTAGCCTTTAAAAAACTAGTACTACTACCCTTGATGAATGAATCATGGTAGCTTTGTGGGAACAGAAGAATAATGGAGCCAAAGCTACCCTCAATGAGGAAGGAACTTCCAGTCACCACATTAGCATAAGGACATTCCATAGTAACAAGACAAGAAGAAAACTAGAGTAGATCGAAAGTTGGAAGGGTTCTAACTTTGTTATTCTCTTTGCTAAAGCCAAAACCTGGAACCTAGCTGAGCCATTCAAGTTTACTCTAATTGGAAAGTTCATTACAAACACCCAAAATTGGATCTATCCTAAAACATTTTAAAGAGCTTAAGCTAGTTAGATATTAGAATGTTGGTATGACAGGCACATCATGATTAAACTCTCCAAAGAAGAAGATTATGCAATACTATTCTCTAAGAAACTATATCACATTAAAAATGTTTGAGTCGTGTTCCTTAAATGGACTCGATACTTTAACTTTAGCGTTGAACATCCCATTGCAATAATCTTGATTAAACAATCACGAAGTTACACCTTCTCCAACAACAAATCCTCACTCCACTACTTCCATCTTTGGCATACCTCTAAAGTTGGACACCATGGCAAAATTTTATGACACCATATAGAGTTTAAGAATTTCTTATTTGGATGATCAAATGCATCATTAAGGAGTAAACATATTATCTCAGAAGATAAACATGTTATCTTATAATAGATTCAATCATTTAATAAAAGAATCCTAAGGCTAAAAGGACTTTCATGTACTAGAGAGTTTTTCTTTGAACTCTATGTGTAGCATTTTAATTTGGAGTCATTGGGACACCAGATCTTAGAGGATACTTATTGAAGTGATCAGGTATGACATTAAGGTATGATGTACCATCTCAAAAGATGAAAATATCACCCTACAATAGACCTAATCACCTAATAAGGACTCCTAAGGTAGATGGGTATACATATATATACTAGAGATCTTTCCCCTATTTTACATGGAAAAATAAAGTAGGTTTTATTTTATGTCAAGTTCCTTAGTTCTCTATGGAAATAAGCTTCCATTACTAATTACATTCTAAGAAATAAAAATTTTCTAAGAATACCCTCGATTAAAGTAGTAAATCAATATCTCCAAAGACTTCAAAATTAGACTATTAGAGGATTATGTATATTTAAAAATCAAGTGGGAGAGTTTAATTTGAAAAGACTTATTTTTGGATTCCAATGGAAGATAAGTAGGGAGCACTCATGATGCTAGGAATCTAAACACTCTAGTCTATCCTATAGTGATGCTTTATGTATCTAAAAGAGAGAGCTTATTTTTATTTGAGTTGAAATTTTATTAGAATGCTAGTGCTTATAGTCAATCAACATGAGATTGTGGAAATGCCTAAGAGGTGAGGACATATACTCATAGCCCAAAAGAAATAAATAGCCTTAAAGATTAAATCTAAGATTCTTTAGCACAAGCTAAAAGCATGATTTAAGTCTAACTGGGAAATGGTACATAGTGATTTACTTACATAAGAGAGGATAAACCCATCCCGACTCTTCTAGACTTACAATGAGTGGTGGACTAACACCTCCTATACATTAAAATCATGTAGGTCGATCTTATGTAAGTGCAAGATAGCTAAGCTATTATTTATTTAGGAAAAAAAATTAGAGTCCTAGACTCACTCCCTGAGAGACTAGATCATGACTAGCATGAAAACATGACTTAGGCTAATGCAAAGATTTATCATATTTTAAATCATTTTTTACACATTCATTTGGACAAAGGCTTAACACAATTATGCCTAAATGCATGATGAAGTAAGATTATTGGCTAAATCAACATGAGGGGTTCTTCTCCACTACAAAGGATGCCCTCATAGGTCAAGCATTTCTTAAACGTGCAAGAGTGGAGACCCTCCCTATTCAAGAGTAAAACAAGATGATATACATGATTGTTCTAACATTCAACATTCAGTTAAGGGGTTGCTAAATCTTTTAATTATCTTGATTATAACCTAGGCTTTAAAGTGAGGTTATGAGTTATACTTAAATTTTAGTAATGATTTATTTAATGGGAGTATAAAAATTAATTTTATCCTAAAGAGCCTATCCCATCCAAGGCACACATTCAATCATCAAGATTAAGAAACCTATGAAAAACATGCCATTTCTATTTCACAAACTAATCATGACAATCAAACATTTATGAATTTCATGAAAGAATAAAAGGTCGGTGCGACCTGGTACCGTCGTACGCCCTAGAAAAGAGAAGAAGTTGGGTAGCCGAGCTTTACTCTTATACAACCCAAATTAAAAAAGAATATTATAATTCCAATTAAATAAATGTTATGTGGGTCTTCATTCTTTGCTTTTCCTTCATTCTTCTTCCTTTGGTTTGATTTGATTTTGCTTCAGGCTTCACAAGGCCTCCCAGGTCTTTGCCTTCTAGCCACTACTCATCCTAAACCCCATAGCACTAATCCTAATTTCTATTGCAAAATTTTATGTTTATGTAAAAAAAATCTAACTTCACTTGCAAAATAGATGTTAGCTAAACAAACATACAAACCAAGTAGTTTATATTTTGTAAATTTAGACTTAGCACCCTACACATGGGTAACCAAGCCCACCTATCCTATTATGGATTATGCAAAAGGGGGATAAGCAACTTGCAAGCAAAAGTATTTATATTTTTTATTATTTCAACCTCCTTTAACATAATCCCCTGCATAATACATCATTAGGCTGATATCAGCCTACTGTACAGTCTAAAATATTACATCACAAAATAAAATATAACATCACAACATACACAATCCTAACTTAGAGCTAGAAATGGTGACTTAGTATTCTAATGTGTGTACTAAGGATTAGTGTGGTATGTCTTTGCTAGGCTTTTAAATTATGATTTTCTGAAGGTTTGAAATTATTAAGTTAGACATGGGAGACATTTTGCTTTATGTTATAAAAAGGATTAGTGGATTTTAGTTTATATTTTCTTTTGTTTCACTTAGTATTTACTTAGCTTCTAATCGTTATAAAGAGAAGAACGAGGTTTGACCCTCTTCATCCCTACCCTAAGTTAATTTCTAAGGGCATGTTGTTATGATTTTTTTTCTTAAGTGATTGATTTAATAAATATTTTTATTAATCCTAAGTTTGGGTTAATCTTAAAGAATTCTATTCAAACATGAAAGGCATCTTAAGATTAATGAAATTTAATACTACCACAAGGATAATATTACACCATTCCTTTTCATCATCAATACAATGCGTATGCTTTTATTATTATTATTTATGGTATTTAATTTAATATACTTATTCATGCAATGTACATATGTGTATTTTGGCACACTTGAATGATTATTAATGCATGTATTTTTGGTAGAAAAGAGAGATTTCATTCTTTAGCTAAGTATGCGTACACATGTATTAGAGATTTAAGCACGTGCCATTGTTAAACCAGGGAAGTGAGGTAATTTAAGACCTCCTTGGGGCTACTTAAAATCTCGTGTTCTCAAGATGTCCAGACTATATATTTGCTATCTCAAATATATATAAATGTATGCATAAGCATAAGAATTAAAATCATGTAAAATATTTTATATTAACAAATTATTTACACATGTAAAGTCAAACTCTATCTAAATTCTAATACATGTATACATATGAATGAAATTATGCAAGTACGTGCCATTGTTAAACTTAGAAAGTGAGGTAATCTAAGACCTCCTTAGGGCTACTTAAAACTTTGTGTTCTTGGGATGTCCAGACTATATACTTGTTAACATTCAAACACATGTAAACATACACATAAATTATGAAAATAAAATAATACTTTAACATGTTTAAACAATAAGTAAATGTAAATCACATAGAATATTCATAGATAATTTTAGTTTAAATTTTCATCATTAGTTTGTAATTTTAAAAATAATTTTGGATTTATTAGTGATAATATCCATGCCATATAATAAGATTAATTAAACACATGCAACTTATACAAAACTATATTCATTTTTTTTTTTTAATTTGAAAACATGCATACATAATACATGTGGCATACAAATTCATAATGATTGAAATTGAATGATTAAACATTTCCAAATGATACATACAATCACATTAATTACTAAGGACAATCAAGTCAAATAAAATTCTTTAAGATTAACCAAAGTTTTTTTATGGAGTTTAATTTTGGATTTAAATTATTAAAACTTAAAGAAGATAAATGATACTTGTTCTTTTTCCCCATCCCATGTGAGTGACTTAATGTATTTAAGGAAAAATAATTTAAGTAAATTTTATGGATTGATTAAGTTCAAATCATTAAGCAATTAATTTCCCTTCCATATGCTTCTTTAATTTACCACTTAATCATGGGCCTCCAATGATATGCCAATGAGAAATTAAAATTTACAATGCTCATAAAGGGACTTATTAAGTATTTATAAGGTTTTCTCACACCCATGGGTTAATTATAAGTTCCTTAAAGGTCTTTATATTATTAAACATATAAGGAGAACCCATGAATTGAATTTGAATTATCTGAAATAAATATCATTTTAATTTGACTTATCATCCAATTAATTTACTTAATTATCCTTTAATTAACAAATACATTGATTAATCTTCCCATGGAAATGCACTTAGGAAAATAACTAGGAAAGAGGTCTTAATTATTTTCCCCCATCATTCCCACTGTTAATAGTGATTAAGCATCATTAACTATTTAAATTTTCTTATTTAATAATTTTAAAAATTATTAATTTGATTAAGGAGGGAGATTAAGATTACAATTTCAAAATTTCCAAATTACATTACCAATAAATCCCAAGAAAATTATGTGAGGTAGAGGACATCCTATAGGATCAACCCATCAACTTTAAGATCAATTAATCAAGTAAATAAGCCTTAATTAGGATAATTAGCATAGGCTTTAAACCCAAATTAAGCATTATTCACTATTCAAATATTAGGAATTTTACTTTTATTAAATTTTCCTCTATTTACCCTTTTCGAAATGGGTTTACTCAAATTTTTTGGATTTTTTCTATAATTAGTTATGAATTTTTAAAGTTTAGCTATTTAATTACATTTTAATCACTTAATTAATCCCCTAAACTATCGGCATCATGCAGAAAAGCTTTTCATGTGGCACCACGGGATAGGTTATTTAAAACGTCATACGTGGCGACTGAGTCAGTAGCGACAGACGTGATTTCATCCCCGCCATCTGATCTTGGATTGGACGGTGGAGATTAATCCCATGGTTCATAATGGATTAAATTGAATTATCTAACAAATTAAATCATGGGCATTCATTCTAATCAAGTAGAATAGATGACCGATGATCCATCATCCCCCAAGCACCGAAAGATGGACACCGCCCGCCCTCCGTTCTTGATCCGAGCTTGTCAGAGCTCATGAGATGTCATGATCGACTCCAAAATGTGTGAGGAGGAGATCTAAGAAGATCATATAATAGAAATTGCATGCAATCACACTTTACTTCATAAAAGACCAACACCTAGGGGATTTTTTATGATTTTTTAGAGTTTTACCTCACTAGAGCTAGAGACTGGCAGTTTGTCGACTAAGGTGGTTTTGTCTTGAAGAGATGAAGCTTTGTTGAGAAGAACTCTGCCTCCCCACTGAATCCTTTATGGACCAAGCACCACCATGAAACTCACCATAATTGGTCTCAGAGTATCTTTCAGTGATCAAATCGATCGAGGATCAATTTATTTCAACTCACTGGAGTGAGGGAAAGGTGTGGGAAGAGTTAATTTGAGTTTGGTAAAGTTTAGGTGAGGTTGGGCGGATCAGTTCTTAGTTTTGAATGGTGATTGGTCTCACATGGGAGAGCACTAGGATTGGGGAAAGCTCTAAGACTACTCGTAATGTAAGTAGCTTTGTGTGAAGTTTGAATGGATGGGGAGGAGTATACTCTCCTCCCCAAGTGAACCAAGGGCTAAGATTGGCTTAACCTTTGGCAGTCGTCTGGGTAGGTGTCCCAAGTGGCTATGGACTATTGAGGTGGAGGTGCTTAAGAGGTTGAGATAGTGGCATGGGATAGCATGGGGTGTACCTCCTCCTCCAAGTGAACCAATGGGGAGCCAAGGGTGAGTTCATCCTCTCATGACCTAAGGCTAAACCCAATACACAGCCTTGAGTAGTTCCTAGTGTCCAAGAATGGTTAAAGGTGGCTGCCAAGGCTTGGGGAGTGGGTTAACCTATCCAAATGGAAATTTTGTCCCATTTAAGTGAGTTGGTTCAAAGGTTTTGACCCAAACTGGGTTCACCATAGTTGGGATCATCTGGGTGGACCCATGGTGACCCAAGGTTGAGTCATGCCAAGTTTGGTTGGGTTTAGAGTTGGTTTGGATGGGTTTGGCTCAATTTGACCCATATGGGTCAAATGTGGTTCAAATGGTCTAGGTTGACCAATTGGTCAAATTGGGTCAACCCAAAGGTTTGTAAATGTTCAAATGGTCATTTGAAATGTATTGGTGCCATTAGTTTGGTTTAATTTGGAGTGGATTTGATTTTGGCTCATATGGATTCATTTGGGTCAAATGGGTTAAGTTGACCAATTTGAACAATTTGGCCAAATTGGCTTGGGTGGATAGTTGATTTATGTTCAATTCATTATTTGATTATTATTGTAGGTGTTGGTTTGAATCAATTTAGATTTGGTATGGATTTGGTTCAATTGAACCCTTTAGGTCAATTTGGGCTAAAGGGATCAATTGGGTTGGTTTGACTAAATTGGGTTCAATTGAAGGTTGAATCATATTCAATAATCAATTTATGATTGGTTAAGATCATTGATTGTAATCAATTTGGCTTAGGATTTGATTTGTCTTAATTTGGCCCATTAGGTCAAATTAGGTCTACTGGGTCAAGGGACCAAATTAGCTTGGTTAGAATCAATAGGTGGTTGAGACATGTTAAACATTCAATTTGTGATTGATGTGAGTCATTGATTGCAAACAATTGGGGATGGAATGTGATTTGGTTCATATGGGTTCATTTAGCTTAACTTGGATAAAGTGACCAAATTGGTTTGGTTTGACTCAATTGATTACAATTGGGAAATTAAGAATGATCAACAATCACCATATAAGAGATTGGGTGGGTTGATTCAATCTAATTTGGGTTGAATTGAAATTTGAATCAATTTGGTCGTTTAGGCTACTTTGGGTCAAGTGGACCAACTAGGCTGATTGAGTTGAATTGGATTTAATTGGGAGTTGAGAATAATTCAATGATGGATTTAGAGGTGATTGATAATTTTGATTGCAATTGATTTGGGTTTGATTAGATTTTGGCTCATTTTGGACCCTTTGGGCCAAATGGGCTAACTTGGGTTAAGTGGACTCATTTGGTTCAATTGGTTGGTTTGATTGGAAGTATTGTAAGGGTTTGGAATAGAGCATTGAATAGTTGGAGTACTTTTGTGAAAAGCAATTAGATTTGTTTTGTTTAAATGGACTTTGGGTTGGATCCATAAGATCATAATGGGAATAACTTAGGTTAGGGGATAAGTTAATTTGGCTTGGAGTTTAGATATAAAACAAAAATTCAATTTGAGGTTGATTATGTTGGATTGAGGTTGATTTTGGATGAGTGGATATGCAAGGGTTGTGGTTTAGGCCATAGGATAGGTAAGACCTATTTGGGCTAGGGTATGCCATAAGCTTAGGGTATGTCTTCCTAAGTCTTCGGGCTTAGGTTTAGTGTTCCCTTAATCACTAGAAGTGTCTTATCACTAAAGAGATCCTAGTTCTTAGAGGGTTCCTAAGCTTAAGATTAGGAAGGTCAATCCTCACTCCAAAAGTGAGGTCAATAATATGGAAAGTACAATATGATTTATTTTATATTGGGTTCATGGTTCCATATAGAGGCAAGCCTCTATAGTTAATTACATCTTAGGAAGAAGCATCTCTTCTTAAGAATACCTCAATTAAAGAAATAAGTTAATATTTCTATGGATTTCTAGGCTGGTTTTCAAAAGAATGATATTTGAAATTTCAATTGGGAATGATCCAAAGTGGAAAGACTTTTTTTTGTAAGCCAATCGAGATGTAGGAAATTCCTATTAATACTAGGATGACTAGTAGGCATTTCAACTATCTTACCATTGGGCTTTACATTTTAGAATTTAATTTAAATTTTGAGTTGACATTTTCTTAGAAGTTTAGGGCTTAGATTTTAATAGCATAAGACTGCAGAAATGACTAGGGTTGAAGCCTTACTCCAAGAAGGATGCTTCAGTGCCTAAATCTACAATTTCTTCAGACAAAAGTTTGATGCTCGATCTAATTTTATTTTTGGGAATTATCAGCCATTCCTCTCATTTGAGGAAATAAATCTATCCTTGACTCTTCTGGACTTACAACCCACTTGGAAGGGCTGTGAGCTAACACCACCTAAGCGTATTTTAAATTCATGATGCCAAGTCTCATGTATGCAAGATGGCTAAGCTATTATTTTTTAAGAAAGGAATCTAATAATCTTAGACTCACTCCCTAATCCCTAGGATCATGAGGGTATGAAATATACTAACTAATGCATAAATTTTTAACTTTTAAAAGTTTTGACTCATGATTTGTTTAAGGTCTTCCGTATACATTTTTATGCCTAAATATCATACAATTAGAATTTCTTATGGGCCAAATCATTATGAGAAAGGCAGACTTCGCCAAGAAGGTGGTCATTCTCATAAGTCAAATTTTCCTTATGTGTAATGGATGAAGTTCCCAGTTCAATAATTCAAAGCAATATGATTGCATAATTTTATAGAGCTATTTATTTCTAATTGATTTTAAGTTTTTCTTATGGCTTTAATTCATGTGAAGTTTCAAGTTTTCCTAATTTTTGCATTAGAGTTATTTAGATTTAGAGTGGGCAAAAAAATTAAATTTTTCCCATGAGCCTATGTCGAGGCATTCATCATAGAAAGGACAACACAAAAAGAAACCTAAAAAAATAGGTTGATTCTATTGCACGTCAAAAATAAATCAAAATAATTTAAATTAAAGAAAGGCCAATGATGCTGGGCACCACTGTAAACACAGAGGAAATAGTAAATGGGCAGCCGAGCTCTGCCCTTATATAGCTCAGCCTACAATTATAAGTTTAGATCTATTAGTCTTTTTTCTAAGATCATCTCCTTTTTCAGGGACTTCCATTAGGCTTCATAGGGAACTTATGCACCCATCTTATGTTAGGTTTAGCTCTTGCTAATAGTAGACCCCATAGATCTTAACCTAATTCTAAGCTCATATTTATATTTCAAATTTAAAATAAATTTTAAGCTCTATAAAACAAATGTCAAGAAAATACAAACAACACATATTAGTTATATTTTACAAACTTACGAGCTTAGCTTTAGTTGCTTGCCAAGCCCACCTGTCCTATTGGGCTATGCTTAAGGACTTAAGCACACCTACAAGTAAATAATATTTTAATTTATTTTTGACAATAGTCCTTTCTAGCATAGCCCCCAATAGAAGATAATGTTGGTACTAAAAAGAATGTCCTATCATCTAGTATAATAAAAAAATAATTGTAGACATGCAGTCTAGAATAGTACAACACAATGACATGAAAACCACATCACAACACAACAAAAAGTATCTTAGAATATCACAGAATGACCTAACCTAAGCCTAGGGTTTGTGACCTAATGATCTAGTGTGTGAAGAGAATAGACTTGTGTGGCAAGGTTTTGCTAAGCCTTTTTCAGTTCAAGTTTCAATTTAAATTTTTGAAATTTGTTTGATTTACCTATGGATGGTTTCAATTCAAATGATTTAATGAATTCTTGTTTTCATTTTTTATTTTCACTTTTATTTTGTTAAAGTGAAGTTTAGGGTTTAGAATGAAAAGTATAATATATTCCACTTTTTGGTGGAACAAATTTTATTTAACATCCTAACCCCAAGTGGAATGAAACCTTCATCTTAAGATGAAGATTCATCCCAAAGGCCTAACTAAGATTTTTAAGTATCTTAATTAATCTTTTTAGTTTCATTTAGATGATTTGGGTTTGAGTTCAATTTGAATTAATGTTTCAATTCTTTTGAAATTTAATTCTTAATTTCATTTCCTTAATTTAATTAAATCTTCTATATTTAATTAATTTTTAATTTGATCTCATTTGTTTCATTTGATTTGGTTTAAATTAGTTTTACATTTATTTTCATTAATTTTTAGTTTGGATTATGTTTATGTTTGTTGGATTCATATTCATTTGGTTTGATTTATGTTAACCTAAGACACTTAAGTGAATGTATTAACCCATTCTTACTTTACATTGATTGTTCCATTATGAGTTCATTAGCCTTAAGGTTTGATTAAACTTAATATTAATTATTTTTATTAACCCTTAAGTATGAAAGTGGTCAAATTCCTTAGTTTAAAATGTTGGAGAATTATCCTTGAAAGTTCTGGTGTTAATGAAGATTATTTCAAGTTACTTTATGAATTTTTGTGCTTTAAGAATTTTTTTAATTTATTATTTAATTTATATTGACCTAGAGATTTGGAAATTCAATAATTCTCAATCCAAAGGTCAATAAGTTCCAAATTTTTATGGCAAGTGGGGTGCCATATCAATTTCATATTTTCAAAGTTTCTAGATTCATAATTAAAGTGTAATAAAAGTTTTAATTATTTTATTAAAACCCAAATTAAACCTAATTTAATTAGAATTATTTAAAAATTTTATTTTTTCTTGATTCCTCTCAAAAAAATGCTTCTATAGAGGGTGCCTTCATAAATTTTGGAGTTTTGGTTGATTTACTGTGATTTTTCTAAGTTCTCACTAATTATTTGAATTACTTAATTCAATCAGTTACCAAATTAAATAATTTTGTGAACTATTAAATTTTAGTGGATTTCATTAGTGTATTTATGTTCATTAATGTTTATTATGTCAATTTAAAGTGATTTGACCAATTTTCATGATTTATTTCATTTGATTTTAATTTATTTCATTAAATTTGACATTTGGAGTTAGAAATTTGATATATCTTGAATTACATTACAATATTTCATGAAAAGTTTTTGTAATGTGTATTTTAACCTCAATTTTATTTCCCCAATAATGGTTTGTGATTAATTTGAGATTAATTAATTTCATTTAAAGTCAAATTAAGTCAAAAGTATCTGAACTTAATTGGAGATTTTGGTTTTAATGGATTCTACATATTGAGATGAATCCATAGCCCTCATTTGTATTTTTTTATTTATATTTTATTTTCTATGATTTTTTAAAGTTTTAAGCATATTTTAATGATTATTTTATTATTTAAAATTGGAATTACATTTTTAAATGGAGGCACCACTGGGCCATGCAAAATTTATGTGGTGGCCACATCAAAAGTAGTGCCATGCAGGATGAATCTCGACCGCCTAATTCATTCTATGATTTCCTATGGGGATAGAATTGAATCATGCAGCTAGATCTCAGTCATCCATTCTTAATAGAAGGAATGAATAGTGGAGATCATTTCTTGAGTGTCTCCAATGAGAGACGGACGTCGTCCATCAAATCCAATGGATTTTGGGCGATCTAAGGCCAATTTCAATGTGGTTTTAATTGCAAAATGATCAAAGATCGATTTGCAATCGATCTACACTATTTGATCTTCATGGGGATCAATTTTGTTTGAAAAATAACCAAAATCGAATGCTAAATAGGTCAGTTGTGAGGCATTCCTCAACTCTGATCTCATGGATCATCAACACCTTCAAATGAGACAAAGCCATGGATGTGATTTGGTGTCTTGCCTCCCCACCAAATGCCTTGGAGACCAACATGCAACCATTTTTTGCAAAGTTTGGCCATTCTCTAGCTCACCCGCATTGGCGAGCCTTGGTGAGGATTCGATTGAAGTCAAATTTCAGCTTGCCAGTGGTGTGAGATCGTGGGAATGCTCCAATTCTCGTTATCTTCATCTTGAGAATGATTTGAAATGAAAAGAAGGGGAGAAGAGGGTCTCTCCCCCTCTTACCATACATGGATGAGAGCCATGAATGTGAGCTTCTAGGTGGTCGAATTCCAACCACCAGTTGCAGGAAGGTCGGCCAAAGGGTGGATTTTGTATCTCTTGGCCTTCTGAGCATGTTCTGATAAGATATTTAAGGGGAGAAAGTCAATTCATCCTCTTTCCTCCCTTAGTCGAGAGCATAGCTTCATGGAATTTCCCTTTGCTCTCTCTTGCACTTCTTCATGTAGGAGACCATGTCATCTTTTCATTTCTTGTTTTAAGGCCTTTAATTAATTGGAAAGAAGCCAAATTACTGCAAGCCAAGAAGTGGATAAGGTATGTAGGAGGGGAAATAAAACTTGAATTTCTTTCATTGATTCTAAGTTTTCTCCTCTCATAATTCCAGCACTTAAATTTTTTATTTTTATTTTTATTTTTATGACTTTTGGCATCACCACCAAAGCCCTTAGGTAGTGTTTGGTTGCCAAAATCAAAACCAATGTGAGTTTGAGGTTAAATCTAAATCCATTTGAATTAGATTATATATTTGAATCCAGTTAAAGCATTTGAATTCAAAGTATTTTGATTTTGATTTAATTCATTGAATTTTAGATTTAATCATCTTTAATTAATGATTTATTAAGTTTTCATTTAATTAATTCATTTAGGATTTGAATTTATTTTAGATTTCATTTCATTTCTACCCATTTTTGGCTTAAATGGGTTAAGCTTTATTTCAATTGGGTTCAAATGACCCATTTGACTTAATTGAATTTTGGTTGGACTTTAACCATGTCTAATCACATATGTGAGTTGACTTGGAGTGGTTAATTTCATTTGATTTTAATTTTACATCAATTTGAACCCATTTGACCCAAATTGGGCTTAATGAGTTATGCATGGGTTCATTTGGAAAATGATCATTTTGATCAAATTAGACCCAATGATGGGTTGAATTATGTTTAATTATTATTTTAAAATGATTTTTAGCAATTAAATTGATTTGATTTCAATTTGATTTGGTTGAACCCAATAGGACCCATTTAAGTTCATTTAGACTAAGCAGTCTAATTAACCTAAGTAAAGCTTAAATAGAGTTAAATTTCTTTAGATTATTGATTAAACATATTTATTTTATCATTTGGTTAAAGTTTGAACGTTTGACCTTTGATTTGGTGGAACCCACTTAAGTCAAACTTATGTCAAATGGGTTGACCAAATTTGGCTTTGATTTAGATTTGGATTTGGATTCATTCATTTGATTTAATTTGAATTCATTTTAAATTATTTAATTTTTTTATTTAATTCAAGTTTGGACTTTAGTTTGAGTCTACCTAAGCTCATTAGGTTAGATCAAACTAAAGGAAGATGTAAAAGTCAATTTGGATGTAGTGTCTTAAGTAGTTAGAGGTTCCAATCTTAGGTATCCTAATTACTAATTTTAGAAGTGATGTTAACCTCATCCAAAAATAAGGTTAATAGACACCCCTACCTTCAATTTGACAAGCCCATCTACTGCAAGAATCCTAATGAAGATGGACATCACAACTAATTATAATGAAGAAATCTAGATTGGCACCCCCTCAAATGGCTATTAATAAAAAGCGGAGATAGAACAAAAACCTCTATATTGTGGGAGATGTACAATGTTTGGACACAATCTTAAGAAATGATTTATAGCACATCTTAAATTGAGAGACAATAAAATGGAATGTACCAAACAGCATGCCCCTGAAATAAATGTGCAACATTCTTCAGATTTAATGCACACTGATGTGAGACCCCTTAATGCTAACACAACTCCTACCCTTCCTTGCAATAATCTAGAGAAAAACTTAGAGATGTAGATGCTCAGCTGAAATAAACAAACATAAATTAGATCAATACGACCTTTAATGATGATGAAACTACACCAGCCAACATATCACTAACACCCATAATACTAGTTCATAATGAACAAAAATATATGCAAAACCCATTTAATATTATCAATAATGAAATAAATGAATACACTACACCCATAGCTAAAGCAGGTTCTACAATTTGTATTCTATGACAACATACATTTGAACTAATGAATCAAAATATGTTTGAGGACACAAACAACCCACAATAGCTGGCAACTCCAGGCTTGACTAGTGAGGATGAGGAGGAATTAAACTCATAAGAAGAGTATTTAGAGAAGAACACTCTGATGATATATAATCAATACAACCATGGGTGAATGACAAGTTGACAAGACCAAAAGGTAAAATCAGAAAGAAATAAGAGAGCTAAAAACTTACTAGTAAATAACAATAAAAGGGCGGAAGAATATTCAATTGGAGAGGGTCATCCAAGAGGTCCCGTAGAGGTAAACTTCCTCCCTCATGTTAAACCTCATGATATAGAATATTAGGATCATTGAAAAGGCCAATGCCACTAATAGACTCAAAATCCTTGTTAGACACCATAACCTTGAAATCTTTGCTATTCTTGGGCCTTTAGTTAGCACTAACAACTTACCTAAAATCAAGAGAAGATTTCCCCACTTCAATATCCACTCAAATTCGAGTAACAAGATATGGCTTTTCTAGAAATCTAAATTTCATATTCAAATTCTCCTTAACACCAACCAATATCTTCATATCTACATCCAAAACATTAATGTAAGAGTTTATGCTACCATCATTTATGCTACTTATAATAAACAACACAGGAAGAAACTTTGGAATGACATAAAGCACATTAGCTCCAACATGCTATGCCCTTAGATGGTTGGTGGAGATCTAAATATGATTGCTAGCCCTATAGAGAAGTAAAGAGGCACAAAACTAAACCTATTAATTATCTTTAAATTTGTTGAATACATTGAAGAAGCTAATTTATTTGATGCTAGTTATTATGGTACTTTTTCACTTGGAGGAGGGGAAAAGTTTTAGAAAGTCTTAATATAATTCTCATAAACTCAACATGGAACTCCTACTTTAGCGCAAAAGAGGTACAACACCTAGCAAGAATTGCTTCTAACCACTCCCCACTTCTTGTAAGTTTTCACATTATCTCCAAGCCAAGACAATCCTTTTAGGTTCCTTAATATGTGTACATTGCATCTTGATTTTAACAACTACATCTCGAATGCTTGGAGGGGTATTGAGAAAAATAACCCCTAGATTAAACTATGGCCCCTACACAAAGCTACCATTCTAGCTCTCAAAAGATGGAATGTGAAGGTGTTTGGAAACATACATAACCTGATGAAATCAATTGAAAACAAGATTAACAGCCTAGATAAATCTATTTCTAAAATGGATGCACAAGATATGCATGAACTTGAAACCCAATTATAGCAACATCAGATATACCTACAATTATAAATTGATAGAGAGGAAGACCATCTAAAGAAAAAAATATTCTTCTAATATTTTTATCCATGGAGATAGGAACTCTAAATACTTCCATGCTTGCATCAAAAAGAAAAGGGATAAAAAATTTATAACCAAAGTGAAAGACACAACTAGTAAATGGATTCACAACCAATATAGCATTATGCTTTATCTTTGTGTGAACTATTTCTCAAATTTACTCAATCAACCCTTAAAAAATTTCCCAACCACAACTTATTTATGACTATAAAAGAAATAATCAACAATAAGGAACTTATCTCAGTCCCTTTGGAAAAAAATATTTTGATTGCATTCAATTTAATGGATGGTTACAAAGCAGCTGGACGAGACAGATTCTCAACTCTTTTTTACCAGAAGTTATGGTACATTGTGAGAGTGGAAGTTTGCACTACTATACATAGCTTCTTTAGAGGTCAGAATAGTTATAATTTTTCACCACATCCTCTATAGTCTTGATTCCTAAAGAAAGAGGTAATCACACTTGGGACAAATTCAGACCATTTTTTCTAACCCTTATCATCAACAAGATTATCAGCAAAACTATTCCAAATAGATTTCAAAAACTTCTCCAAATTCCTCATCTCTCCAAATCATACATCTTTCATGCAAGGAAGAAATATCATAGACAATATTCTTTTTTGCATAAGAGCTCATCAAGGACATTGGTAAAATGGGTAGAGGGGGAAATGTGGTTATAAAGATTGATATCAAGAAAGCATCTGATACTATTAATTGGGGTTCATTCTTATAACACTAAGACAAAGAGGTTTTTCAAATGAAATTTGCATCTTAATTAAAAGAATCATAGAGAATAGTCATTATAAAATCTTCTTTAATATGAAATCTCATGGATTTCAAGCAAAGGGGGTTTAAGCAAGCTGACCCACTCTCCCCACTCTCTTTATATAAGCTTTGACCTCCTTTCAAGGAAACTAAGTAAGGAAGATGCCTCCAAGAAGGAAATCAAATTTCACATAATAAGCAAACTCAAGATCACACATTTGGCCTTTCTAAATGATCTATAACACTTTTGTAATGGATGCAAAAATCCATCAACAAACATATGGCGATCATCAATGAATTCATAAACATCTTAGGTATGGTACTAAATGCTAACATTTTTTTTTTGTGATAGGCAAACCAATTACAAAAAACGAAATCAAATGGATAAAACAGAAGACAAGGTTCACTCATTCCACTACTCCTTTCAATTACCTTGGAATCAATCTATACAAAGAAAGACTCACATCATCCCTCTTGTATGAGCTCATAGACAAAATACATAATTAAGTTCTTGGGAGAACTCTTTCATATCTTTTGGTGGAAGGATCACTTTGGTGAAAAGTATCCTCAACTCAATTCCATTGTTCATGTACCACATAAGTAAAAAAAATCCCCATTAAACATTAAAGGAAGAAATAGAAGGATGTTCAATAGATTCATCTAGAGCCACAAACACAAATCCATCCTTAAGGCCAACAAGAAAAAAATCAGTAAACTAATCTGCAATGGTGGCTTAGGCTTCAAAATAATTATTAATAACATTAGGTATAATACCATCAAGCTTTGGATTAGATTTAGAGATAACAATTCCTTTTGGGATGAATACATGCACAAAAAATACTGCCAGAGAACTCACCCAATTAAGAAAATAGACTCCTAAACATGGAAGAATATGCTTAGACAAATAGAAGAAGCTGAAAACTGATCTTTTGGGACATTGGGGGATGGAAGCAATTATTTTTTGAATGATCATTGGATTGGAAAAGAGGCACTTTTCAATTTGAGAAATGATGGGAGACCACAACAATAATAAAAAAATTTAGAATTTTAGAATGCACTAAACTAGAATGAAGCTAAACTAAAAGAGCACATCCCACTAAAAATATGTAAGTAAATCAGCACAAGGCCAATATAAAAAAATATGAGAGACAAACTCATTATAAAAGGTCAAACTAAAGTCTCATCCATCTCCAAAACTATCTATAGCAGCTAGTGAGAGGGAGCCAGAAAAATATCATGGGGTCATGCAATATGGAACTCAGCCATCAAACCATCAATATTCTTTTCTGTTTGAGACTCTATCCCAATGGATGACATACTCAAACTTAAAGGTTTATGGATGCCTTCAATATGTCTATTGCAGGAGAAAAGAGAGCATACCATATTATTTCATACATTTTGAACTTTGGAGAGCATTTAAAGTCATGTTAAAGTTGGACATGAACTATTGAGCTTAAACTATATACAAACTAACTGAAAGCTGGCAAGTGGAGGATATCAAAAATATCAACATCACAATAATCACAAATAGAAGAAGCTTAAACTATATACAAACTAACTGAAAGCTGCTAAATTCATTTTGGCAAATGTCATCCATTGATAATCCTCCATATGATACCAATAAAATAAATTATTCATTTAAGTTAATTAATCAAAAAATTTATGGTCATGAACATCATACATTGATGCTTGTATCTTAACTTGTTTCATAGGTTCATGTAAGATTTCATGGACCCTAAGATGGTTTTGTATAAGGATGTTCCTTAGGTTTGGCCTTTTAAAAGGATAGTCATCTCTAGGAAGTTCAATATTTTCTTATTTTATGGGTTCTAAGTCATCTAAACGTCGGATAATCAGTGGGGTTTGAAGCCTAGTACTCAAGCTTTGAATTTATGCAGCTAGGGTCAAAATAAGGTCTTCTACCCTAGTGAGTTTCTCTTACTTTGCATAGTAGCCTCATCTACCCTCCTTGTTAAGTTCTCTAGTTTGTCCAAGCTAATGTATTTGGGTAGCAAGTTGTAAACAAAGTAATGAAAATATGTCACTCCAAATAAAATTTTAAATATTCGTTAAGTAAATTAGATTTAACATAATGAGATGCATAATTTTGAAAATGATTAGGCTTCAGTATACACATAGTAACTTGTCGATACTATAAAATATAAATTAAACATATAAAGAAAAAATATAAGATATTTAAGGATATGAGTTTGATTTTTATGTAAGGTTCGTTTACTAGGTTTGGCGATTTTAGTGAACTCTATCTTACTCAAGTTGACACTCAAGTATTATGGCTTGTAGCTAGCTTAAGTAAGGCAAGGGTAGGCATAATGAGTAGAGGCAACTAGTTGGTAGTAAATAAATATTCATAAGATTTCCTACCACATGAGTTTAGCATGAGTTTCTAAGTGAAATCATTAAGTCTACAAAGAAAATTACATAAAATCCAAAATATGGAACTAACCTTGCATAATTTGATATGAATTATTTCAAGCACTTTGTCTGAGCCTCCAAAGCTTAGCATTGATATCAAAATTGATGGAATAGTCACAAAGAGAATGTCACAGTGAATACAAAAAGAATTAGTGCTTCAAAATCTTCCACTCACCAAAGTGAAGAAGATGCGAGAAGTTTTACTAACCCAAGTAAAACGACAGCGAGAGACCACTAAATGGTGGGCCACCAAGCTCCAACCTAAAAAGTTCTCACTCAAAGTTTTCACATAAAATCAATCTAATAATCTCTATTAAGTCAAAATAAGTGTTTTTATAAGTACAATACTCTAAGGATGTGTCCCTTAAGAGAAAACTACTAAAAAGCCATCATAATGAAAATCCCATTATTTCATAATGCTAAGGCATCTCAGACTAGTGCCTAGGCACTAGCTTCCTAGTCTAGACACCACACCATATGTAGCATTGGTCATAACACTTAGGCACTATATTGTTGATTCACTTTTGATACTAAAACACTAAATGATTTTAATCACAACTCTCATATAACACTTAAAAATGATCAAATACATCCACCAATTAATAATACAACACATGGGACATATATTAAAAATACCATAAAGCATAAAATATAATAAAAGTTCTCATAAGTTTAAACTTTTGGTTTGAGGCCTTCTGATAGGTCATTTCTTCTTTTGATGTGCTATATCAATTTGCCATCCTTTTAAGGTGGAATTTCAATAGGGTTTTATAATAGATTTAGATATGGAATTTTGTAAGAGATAGGGGAGAGAAGAAAAGAAATCCTGCAAAAAACCTTGCATGTAAAATAGAGAAAAAAGGATAATTAGACATATGACTCATTAAATCAATAGGGTGATGGAAGATCACTAAATGTCCAACACCTTGGTTGGCCACCAAGCTTTCAACTCTTGGATAAATTTTCAAGGCTTTTGTCTTCAATCATCTAATTATCATTCATTTAAAATAGTAATTAATATATAATTTTATACAAATCCCTATGTTAGAAAATGAAGAAGGATAAAAGAGAGGGATAGAGGATGAGGCCCTTTCATTTGAAAGGAGGAGGGGAAAGTTGGGGGAGGGAGGATGTGGGTGATATAGTGCAAGATAAATTGTATGTGGATAGTCATGCCAAGTATAATGAGTGAGTAAACTATTGTTCCCATTAGGATTGCATGTTAAGTACGATAATTATTTTAATCTTGTATTATTGTAATGATGGAAATAGGGTACTAAGGCCAAAAAGGCTACTAATCTAATTAAACAAGGTGGGTGATCTCAATGTAATTAAACTTGTGGATTGGGTCTATTAGATGTTTTTTATGTAGTTAAAATTTTTGATAAAGGAGGTTGACTTTTACCATAGTTTGATCAAGGTGGTCGCTACCATTCTCTCAAAAGCCTAGAGTCCTCATTTTTCTAGCACAATTTAACTACCTCTCAATGATAGACTGAATGCAAGAAAAATTCATAAAATTATTTTGGATCCTAAAAAGAAGTACATGACTTCATCATAGTTTTGCTTTAACTTACGACCATGATGAGTCTATTTTCCACCTTTATGTTCTAAACTAGCCTCCTATTTTTTTTAATTGATGGCTAATCAATTGATAAACTCTTTAAATAAATTATGTAATAATTAAAAGAAATTAAACTTAAACTTTTATTAAAATCAGAACAAACACAAAACAACATGGTTATATCCAACCCTGAGAAAGAAGAGTATATAGTTTATGTTGAAAAAAAAAAGAAAATCATAAAGGGTTAATACATGAACATGTTTACAAAAAAAGAAGAGAGGAAGAAAAAAATAATCAAGCAAAATACCATGAGAGAACTTTCTTTGTTGCCTTATCTTCTTTCTTATAAGATCTTTTTCATAGCTCCTCAAAACTTTTTGAGGTAACCTCCATAAAACCTCTCTCTGACTCTCTAAGAACTTAAAAAAACTAATAAATATTACCTAAAAAAGCCTCTGAATTCATCTTCATGATTTACTTAAATAGAGTTTCATTAAATCTCCCAAAAAGAGAAAGAATTTTATGAAGATATAAGGTAAATTGGAGTAGCCACTAGGTCAACAACTAGGTGCCAGGGTTAGGCAACTAGGTGTCATGCTCTCTATCTTACATGTGTTGTGAGTTTTTTTAATTAGGCAACTAAGCACCAGGATTTTCTACTTAGGCCAGCTCTCTATCTTAGACTACCCTTGGAGTTAGATTTTCACACCTAATCACTAGCTTCTCTATTTGGTTTCTATAGTTAGTCACTTGGTTTCTTGGTGTATGACACCTAACTATTCTGCAAGTGTCAATTGAGCTACAAATCACATTATGCTCCCTAAGAAGAACTAAACAATTTTCCACATGATTTTGCGCATAATGATGAATTTTTTTTATTCCCTCGAGACTTCAAAAATTCAAATTTCAAATAATAAGTGTCATAAAGATCTTAAAAGCATAAAGACACTTGATAAATTCATAATCAAATATAGAAAAATCATATAATTTTCACACCAATCATGATAAGAGAGGGCAACCTCTCTTTCTTAAAAGCTCTAAAAAAAGATTATTAATTTATTAATTACATCATTTTCATGCAATTAATTAGTAATTTGTTTCATGAATAATTGAATTTTTCTCTTAAATTTTAAAAATTAAAATTCAATTAGGTTTAATTTGTTTTAAACTTTTGATATATGTCTATAATGTTGAACTTAAAATAGTTCCTCACACATTAAAATAAAATTACAATACTAAAATACTTAAAATTCCTATTCTAATTAATTACTCTACATTGGTTATGAAATAATGAGTAAATGGAGTTCACAAAGGTCCACTTATAAGATCCCAACTAAGGAGGCTTGATACTAAGTATAAAGGGCAAATAACAAAAAACAAATTAAGGATAGAAGATTAAAATTTTTTTATATTATGAATATGTTATTGGTGTTGTGTAGTGTCATGTTTAAAGATTTGTGTACTTATGTAAATGTATCAAATTTTAAGTATAAATTAATGGACATAATTACTAAAGTTATAATTTATTTGTTAATTAATTTGTTAATTATAATCAATTTTAAGTTGGAGGGTCATCGAAGGAGTGAGGAGTTGGTGGTTACAAGGCTTGCCCCAACCAACTAATCATTCCTTCTATTTTTCCCTTCAACTTAACCATACCCACCCTTTTTTTTTTCAAAAGTTTGAATTTCAAGTTAGTGTGTCTGTGCATAGACTTACAAAATGCATAATTTTTTGGTGAAGTAAAAAAGATTTATTTTGGTTTTGACTTAAAATTGGAGAACAGTTAAATTCTTGGTTAGGCTTAGTGGCTGGCCAAATAAAAGAAACAAAATGGGAGATATTCCTTGTAAATAAATTTGATAAGTGAGCTGAACTTTATTATGTGTTTTTTATGAGATCTTTTGCTATAGTTTCATTTTACTATTTTCTATATATCTTAAAAAAATTTAATCCACTAGATTATTACAAAAGCCCCACTAAAATCCTACCCTATATAAGTCTATCAACCTCTATAACCAAACCTAATATGATTCATCTTGGGATTTGGTGGCTTTAATTCCTTTTAGATCCTTTAAAAAACTCCATAATTATTCTTAACACACTATTTAATTATTATAAGTGATGTTTGAAGTTTTCCACCATGAAAGCCCATTCTCCAAAGCTATGTTTTTTAAACCAAGTGATTGGTCAATTATTCTTTCACATCTAACACTGATATGAATCATAACATAATCACCTTCATTATATTCCTTATTTGATTTAGTTTTATTCACATATTTAATATGACTTTGTTCAATTTATTTTTTAACACTTTAATGTAAGGTAATAAAATATTTTACATTTGTAAATCCAAAAAATCATGAGCAGGGACATCAGCTATATCAAGAGATCATTTGGGATTAAAACCCCAAATGATGTCAAATGTGGCAATGAAATTCTAAAATGGTGGTGATTTGTCTGTAGTTATTAGTAAATGATTCAAGTGAGGATCCATGGAAAATTCTAAATTATGTTGTATATCCCATAATGATTAAAGCTCGTCAAGTAAGCCTGTAGGTATACACTTGAGTACTCATCTAAAAGATTATTAACAAGTCTACGAATATGAGTCTTAATTGAATCAGATGTAGTTTCTTTGAGATGGTAAATAAAGATTGAATGCATAAACATTTTCTTGCATAGACTCATAAACACAACATATGTAATAATGGTATCTGGCACTAAAAATTGGTATGGTCACATAGTTGTTAATATCACACTAGGGCTCCCTTTTAGTAGGTTGTTCGATTCTTATCAACTAAATTTTATCATCCTACTTATTTTGATGTATAGGTAATAGATCTGATTATGGGTCATTCACTAAGAGAATGGTTTTCCTTATTAATTAATTTCATTAGATAAGGTTCAATAGCAATGGGGTTGTGGGTAACATGCAGAGTTTGTAAGGTTTAACTGAGTGATCTATCCCATAAAAGCTTCATTTTCTAATCTCATAAACAATTAAACTTTTTTTTTCAAATTTTAAAACTTTAAATCCAATACAATTATATCATAGCACTATCCTACAATTGTGTGAACCACTCCAATAATAAATTTAAATTAAAAATAAAAAATAACTTATGATTTTGGCAATAATAAACTAAACTTATAGTAACTACCCACTCAAATGGTGATCCTAAGATGGATAATTAATCAATTTATAATCAATAAGACAAATTGATAGCTCACCAAATTTCATATATAATGACAAACTAGTTTTTTTCAAAAGGAAGCTTGCAATATATATAGATCTTTATGCAAATGATAAATCATTGAAAAATGTTTTCTAAATATTTTTTTGTAATGCTTAAAATTTAGCAAGCACAAAAATAATTTAAAAATGGTTATGTTCAATATAATAATTCTATGAATCTATTATAGTTTTCTCCACCAAGTTATATTATTTTAATTATGAAAAATATATTTCAAAAAAAAAGTGAGTTTAATGCCAACCAAAATATAAATTTATTTCAGAAAATTTTAAGAGCCAAAATGCAATGATTGATAAATATATAATCAAATGCACTATAATCTATTTAAATTTTAGCACACAAATTTTCTTTATAATGAATAGGAAATTTTAAAAATTTAAAATCAATCTATCAAATACAACTTTGAAAAAAATGTTTATTTAAACTTATTATTAAAAAATAATAAATTATCAATTCAAGTATTAATAGTAACTAAGAACAACAATCATAAAAATATCAAGGTTTAAAGGACTTAATTTTAAACCAATAACGACAATAAGTCTTTATCCCACTATGTGTGATCAGCTACATGAATCTTTTGTCACCATTATGTTTTATTATATGTCATATCATCATTGAAGTTTAATAAAAAAGATGTAATTGCCCCTTAATAAAATAAGGTTATCATTTTTAATTCATAACCAAGTATTTTTAGGTCTACCTCCACCTTTCTTAACTTGGGCTAAATTTAATATATCTACTCTCCTAATTGGGTAATCAAATAGAGAACATTTCATGTGACTAAAGCATTTAAGGAAACTCATTCTAATCTTATCTCCCACAACGACTAGTCCAACCTTTTGACGTATATCAATTTTGCATTTTGTCTCTGAAAGTAAAGCCACTCATCCACTTAAGCATCCTCATCCTTGCAACATCCACCTAAGAATCCTCATCCGTGCAACACTTTTTTCATGTATATCTTTTGCAGGAAGACACATAGTGGCATAAAGCATTACAAGCCTCACCACCATTTAAAATAATTTCTCTTAAATCTAAGTGATACATTTTTATCACATAATAGGTCCAACACATTCCTCCACTTCAACCACCCAACTTCAATTCTACTACTAACAACCCCATCTACTTCTCCATGACTTTGAACAATAGACAAATTTCCTGAGCATTATTCTATTAAACTTCCTACAATACCATTGCATTAGTTTAGTTATGTTCATCAAAGTTTTCTAGAGTTTAATCCACTTAAAGTCTAAATCAGATTACAGCTAGAACTTATTTCCTACATGACCAGTCAGAAGAGAAATTCTAGAAACGTTATTAAAACTTTTTCAAACTTATAAAAATATTTAGATCACATAAACACTCTTTACTCTATAATTTATGTTTTATTTTATGATTTTTTTCTTTGGTGAAAGAAATTTAATTGAGATTTACATATAAGGGACTATTTGCTATCTACTACTTGGTCAACCAATTTATCTTTAAGAATCCTAATTTCACTTGATATTAAACTCCAACACATATAGCTTTACTCTCCTAAGAATCAGAACACCCAACATCAAATACACTTCACCATCCACCATCCATATCATTTGGTATTAAAGCATAGGTTTGTTGGTGTACAACATTAGAGGTAGCACCAAGGGAGTGAGAAGTTTGGAGAGGCCTTTGAAAAGTGTTAAATTGATTTTGCAAAAAAGGTTCTCAATTAGTTGTCTTGACATTATTTGTTTTAAAAGCTTTGGTTAATTTGTGGACAAAATTAGAGGTGAATAACATTTGATCACTAAGGGTTAGTAGAAAAATATTTGTAAGGAATATTATTATTTGATTTCATATTTGCATTTGGTCAATCATAAATCATAATATACCACATCTCCTGCATGATATATTATTCAATTATAAAAGGTGGATGAAGAGATAATAAGCTTTAAAAATGAATATAAAGAAAATATAAATGAACTTAAGAATTTATTGAAAGTTTTGGGAAACCAAAAATTAAATGAATATCCTTTTAATCTTTTTTGGACATGAAATAAATTATAAATCTCATCTTAAAATACTTAAACCCTTATTAAAGATAATGTAGTTGCCAACGCAACTATCCATGTAGCCAAAATTAATACTAAGGATCATTATAATATTTATGATATCCTTATATTACTTCCAATTGGTCCATTTTAAAAAGATTATAATACTGAATAATAACAAATGTTTTGAAGCTAATCTATTTGAAAAAATTGGAGAACTTCTTTTACAAGTGATACCATAAGAAGATCTACCAACGTGTATAGACAATCCACCACTTATTACATTCCACAATAACTCTTTAGAAGAAATGTTTCTTGAGATCTAAAGGAATTAATGTGGCACAAGATGCCTATAAAGTGAAGAAATAGACAAACTTGATGTTTTATGCATGATGACTTATGGATAACTTAGTTTTATATCTTGTTTATGTGATGTTAATTATCATATATGATGTGTATTGTCATGTTTAAAGATAGTACTTTGTTGTGGTTCTAATCATTTAAATTTCTAGTATTTATATTTGTAAGTGTCGTTCTGGCACTTAGGTACTACAATTACAAGGCCATGGTAATTGTTTTTAATGATCTTAAGCATAAGGACAATGAAGATAGTGGCTTGGTGCTGCCTTTCATGGCACTATAGTGCAATAATCTAACAAGTTATTTTAAACTAATTTAGATTAGTTTAGAGAGTTATTTGAAAGGGACACTCCCTCAAAGGTTGTACACTTCTATATAAACACTTTTTACCTTGAAATGAAGAGTTCTTGATGTTTTATGAAGGATTTAAGTGAAAACATCACTTGTGATTGGAGCTTTGTGGTCGACCAAGAAAGGGAAGGTTTGGTGATCCTACTTCAGTGTTACTTTGGTGAGTAGTGTATTATCATCTATTTTCTTTCAATATCAAGTAATTCCTTATTATGTTGTGCTACTATTTTTATTACTTATAAGAATTTAAAACTTCAATTTTCTATTTGAAAATTCATTGCATAATCTACTTGAAAGAGTTGGCTAGATTCTAGGTTTTCTGAGACCTTATCTCTATTTTCTTTTAATTTGACCAACCAAACCTCGACTAAAAATTACAAAATTCTTCACAACATTAGTCTATTTAACTTATTACAATATCCTAAAATTAATTTTGTCATAGTTTTTTAAAGTTTTCTAGAGTTTAATTTACCTATAGTCTAAATTGGCAAGCAGCTAGAACCTATTTTCTATGTGAACAATTTCAAGAGAAATTTTGGAAACATTTTTAAAAACCTTCCTAAAAATATAAATATTTTTTAATCATATTTACATTTTTATTCTACAAATTTTATTTATTTCATGTGATTTGGTTCCTTCGTGAGAGAGATTTAATTGAGTTAAGTTGGGGTTTCAGATATGGGATTATTTACTATTTAGGGCTTGGTCGACCAATTTCTTTTTAAAAATCCTAATTTCACTTGAAATTAAACTACACCACATATAGCCTTACTCTTTTAAACAACTTGGGAGAGCAGCCAATTAATCAATTTGATCACTTAAGTAATTTACCCTCAACATTGACATTAATTTTGTTTTATATCTACTCAAATAAAAGTCATTTGACTTTAAGGTTGACCTCCATAATTTAAGTTTCTCTTGAAATCTTTCTCTCTCTAGTCTTATCAACAAGAAGAATATCATTAGCAAAAAAGCATACACCAAGGTACATCCTTTTTTAAATATGAGCATCCATAACTAAAGTAAAAATATATTGGGCTTAAAGCTGATCCTTGATGTAATCCAACTGAAATAGGCAAATACATGGTCAATCCTTCTTATGTATGAACACAAGTAATAGCTCATATATATATATATATATATATATATATATATATATATATATATATATATATATATATATATATATATATCCTTGATGACTTAAATATAATCAATATTAACTGCTATCTTTTTAAGTACTCTCCAGAGCACTTCTCTTAGAATGTTATCATCTTCTTTTACTAATAAATAAATATCATATGTAGATCCTTCTTACTCTCTCTATACTTCTCCCTTAAACCTCCTAATAAATGTATAATATCCATAATGGACCAACCTCGCATGAATCTAAACTAGTTTCTAATTATCTATGTTAAATCATTCTTTCAAAATTCATTCCAACTCATTTTTGAATCTCCATGAAATAAACAAAACTACTCACACCATTATTATAATAGATGGAATTTTAATGTCAACAAGGTTAACTATTTTACAATAATTATAACTATAATAAAAAGTCCAAAAGCTTTAAAAATTCAAGGAGTTTTTCTAACATATTTGTAGATGTTCTTAAAATTAGCAATAATTTATTAAAATTAATTGATCTATTGGATTCATTAAAAATAAAGTATTTAATTTTTTTAAATTTTTTTTAAGTTTTATAATAATTATAAAAAAGTTTACATTAAATATGAAAGGTTCCAAAAGATAAAAAGTAACTTTAGAATTTTATCAAAATCTAATGGGATGTTCGGGATCAATTTTATTTTCCATTTTTTTATTTTATTTTTATGTTGTTTTTGAAAATATGTTTGGTTAGAGTGTTTTTTATGTTGTTTTAATTTTTTTTAAAAAAAATAAATAACATTATTTTTAATAGATATTTTGAGTATTTTTAAAAATAAATAGTACAATCAAACAAATTTTATTTTAAGCAAAACATAAACAAAAAAAAAAACACAAATAAAAAATAAAAATAAAAAAAATATAAGTGATTCCCAAATGGCCCCTAAGTAAATCAATTACAAATTAGTTGTAATTTTTAAATAAAATACATAATATTTAAAAAAATTATTATTCTCCCCTTAGTAGGCTCATTATAATGTGGTAGGCTTAATGTTGTAACTTAGTCATTACAAATTTACCTAATTTTATTCGGATTTATATGATATAGTTTTCTATTAAAAATAATATAAATATAATTTTATAATTATTTAAATTTTAAAATATAATAAATTATATTTAAATTTTACATGTTTTTAGGTACATTTTTTATTTAAAAATAAATTCTTTATTAAGAAATAATATTAATAATAATAAATAATTCAAAATTATTATAAATTTTAATAAATAAAAAAGTTATAATTTTTTATTTTTAAAAAAAATGAATAATATCATTATTTAATTTTTAGTCAAATATTTCCACCACTTTTAATTTCAAATTTTCTATTGTGCGCAATGTAATTGAGAAAATTTTTTAAAGAAACTCTAAAGATGCACTTACGAGGATTCATCTTAAGATTATATTTTCTAATTTTTTTAAGACAGTCCTTAGGTTGTCAAAATGGCCTTTACATTTTATACTTTAAATAATAGGTTACAATAAGATATATCTTGATAGTAGCCCTAAATGATGTATGTTTTTCAGACATAGAAACCATCTTAATTTAATTGTCACCTGATGATCCATCCATGAATGAGAACATATCATAGTTTGAAGTATTTTCCATTAATAATTCAGGCACTATAAGCAAAAAGTCATCTTTCAGAAATGCTTTATTATGGTCTCAAAATTTAATACACATATATATATTTGATCATTCTTCTTTTTTTATTAAGACAATAATAGTTATTCAATTGGCATATTTCTCTTCTCAAATGAGGTCTACTTCAATTAGCTTCTTAATTTATGAAATCACCTATTCTTCAATCTTCGATCTCATTCACCTAAGTGCTTGCTTAACTAGTGTTGTATTTGGCTTAATGTCTAGTTTGTAAATTGACACATCAGAGAATAAGCTTCGCATCTCGGCATATGTCCAAGCAAAGTAGTCTCTGAATTCACTGAGTACCACTTTCAATTCTTCCAACTTATCTTCATGAACCAAAGCACTAATGAAAGTCAAGCAAAGATCTTTATTAATCCCAAAATTAATTTTTTAAGTCATCCATCGCTGGCTTGACTTCTACTTCATCACTTATGAGGTTGACTACATAAAAATTATCTTCATTTCCATAGTCAGTTTTAATTTCTATTTCTTTTATGGCATAGCAAATATCTTTAAGTGAACAATTATTTTTATTGAATTTGAGGCCTCAAGCAGTATGTTTATCTCTTTTACTAATATCCCAAGAACTTCTTTCATACCACATCATCTCAAAGAGTTTGATTTATTGTTTTCTTATTCTAGTATGAATTTCATGTTTGCACATCAACTCTTGCATTCTCAAAGGATAATAGTTTGGCATCTTTATGGGCCTAACTTCTTCATCTTCGGATAATTGAACTACCAAATTAAGATTTTCTTTTCAACATCCTTCACATACGTATAGCAAATTTCTTGACCCACATTTTCCATGAAGAGAAGGCATATAGAAAGCCAATAATTCATCAACATTAAGGACTTCACAAAGAGTGATTTCTTTGAAATGTTGTTGAGGAATAAAGGAGACTACTATTGATCTCATTTTTGGATGAGGTTGACATCATCACAATCTTAGTAATTAGGATCTCTCATTTTAGATTAGGAGCTCCTTAAGAAGATACTTAGGACACTATACTTAGTGACTAATTACATAACCACATCAAAATCAAATAACAAATTAAACCAAACATAAAATTTGAAACTAAATTTGAAATCAATCAAGCTCAACACCTTACAATGAAAGCCTTGGTCAACTTAGTGGACCCCACTAAGACCTAGCTTAACTTAATTGGATTAAGCGAACCTAATCACATTCAGACTTAATAAAATTTAATAGAAATTAAAATTAAATATATCTAAATTACAATCTAAATCCAATTAAGCCTAAATTATGGTGATTGGTGTGCTTGACCCAATTGGCTCATCTAAGCTCAAAATCACATAATTCTAAGAAAAATCAAATCAAATCAAAACCATAGAATCAATGTATAAATATAAATAAATAAAAATTAAATTACCTAATTACCTAAATAAAAACAAAAGCATAGAATCATCTTAAAGGCTTAAAATAATTAAATAAATACATCTAAAGACAAATCTAAACAAATATGAAACTAATGAAGACTAAAATGGGTTAAATGGGTCACTTAGTTCGAGTGAACCCAAATGGATCTTGATTGAAATTAATTTAAATTACATATCTCAAAACACTTTAAAATTATATTTGAACATAATTTATACTTTTTTTAGCTTTAATCTGACAAATTGGTCACTTAATCCAAGTGAGTCTAATTTGACTCATTTAAGCCCAATTTAGGTCAAAATGAGCCAAATTTAAAATTAACTTCAAATTAATTGAAATTAATTATTCTAAATCATTTAAAATACTTAATCAAGCATTAAGAAATCCTAAACATACTATGATTAAGTCAAATTGGCCATTTTATTTCATTAAACCCAATTTAACCCATTTGGGTCAAAATGGGTCATTTTTTGTAAAATTAACAATACAATTCAAATCAAATGAAATTAACTACTCAAAAATATAATAAATGATCATTCAAATATATATAAACACAAATCCAAACCTTGAGATGGCCAAGTAGGCTAGGAAACCCAACTTATCTTATTTTGCTCAAATGGCTCAAACTAGGCTAAAACAACATCAAACATAAGCATGACATAGATCAATTTATCCATAAATCATTCAATGAATAATCAAGATGATTGTAAGCTTAAATTTAAACCCAATTGATCCAAAGGAATAACATAACTTAATTTAAATTAAATCAAACTTAAATAAATTAACATAAAGAACTTAACCCTACTTCCAACTCAAGTGAGCTTAAGTTTGACTTTTAGCTCACTTTGGACTTGATTTGGGTAGCCAACCAACAACCTAAAGCCATAAGATGGTGAGGTAGGGTTAAGGAAGTGATGTGAGGATATGGATCTCTATTAAGAACATGTTCAAGTTATTAGCACCTTTGAAGATCGACACTAGCGAGGTATGTCTCAAAATGACCACCTTCTTAGATGGTTTGGTCTATTATGAAGAAGATTTGATATCTATTTAGAACAAACCATATAAATTAATTGCAAATGGATCTTTGATCAATTTTCATTTGAAATACTAAAAATTGCTACCTAGATCACCAGAAATTGTGACCTAAAAGCAAACAAATCTCAGTTCTCACTGGCGTGTGCAAGGACAAAATCACCACCGTCCATTCCTTTTATTTGGAATGGACGGTTGTGATTAAAAAAACTATTTGATTTAAACCCCTATAAAAATGCAGGATGGCTCTAACCCATCCAATCTTTGATCAGATGGTCTCGATTAATCTCTCGTCCCTGCTTGTAGTCATGCGTTCGTGTGAGGGCATCACCACGTATAACCAATCAAGACCTTTCGATGTTGACTAAGTTACATTGGAAATTAGGAATTTTTTATTTAAAATGAACAAAAAATACTTAAAATTTCAAAAATTTATAAAAAATAAAATACAAGATAAAAAAAAATACAAAAAAGGGCTATATGGACTCATCTCAATGAGTGGAATTTATTAAACAAAAAATTCTCCATTTTTATTGGGTAATTTTTGTTTGATTGAAAAAGATATAACTATTATTAAACTCAAAATAAAAATTTGATTAAAGTGAAACCTTAAAGCATTAAAATTAGAATTAGAACTCACTTAACATAAAAAATTTCAAAGCCTAATTCTAATTAGATCTTCATTTATAAATTTTCAAGTTAAAACTACCTAGTTAATGAAATTAATTAATTTTAAAATAAGAAAATTAAGGAAAAGAATGTGATTAACTTAAAATATTATAGACAACATCAATGAATCGAAAGAAAACATCAAACCTCTATGGAACCATAAGAATCCTAAAATCTCCAAATTAGGATTAATTATAATTAAATAATTCAATTAATTGAATAGAATTGAAAAAAGTTAGAATAAATTGATTAGAGCTCCTAAAAATATGGATAACCTCTCTTTGGATTCATATTCTAGAAAAAAACATTAAAGAAAATTAAAAGCCCCAATTTATTAAGCATAATTTTAGCTTAATTTAAGTTTTTATGAAAATAATCAAATATTAATTAAGCCCAAAATAATCGTCTAATTGATGTAAAAATTTAATAGAATGAAAGTGGTGCTAAAATACACCTTGCATAAGAATTTCAATGGCTAGAGTTAATTGGATTAAAAGATCTAAAATTTTTAATTCCTAAATCCTCTATGCTTAGTGGTTTTTATGTATTCTTTTATTATATTATATTTCTTTTATTCAATTTCTTCTCATAATTTAATGTTTAGACATCATCTATTGTAAATTAATGGTTTAAGATACCAAGACCTCCTTCGGACCAATATCTCTATGACCTTCGGTGCCCAAACTATATACATTATCATCGCTTATTATCAAAAGTTTGATTTAGCTTCAATTTTAGTTACTAAACATAAGTTAGCTTTTTAATTTAGTTTGAAAATTTGAGCTCAATGTTTTATAGTTTTAGATTTTGATTGCATTTATTTGATTTATTTATTTTAAATTAAGGTTTTAGATAATATTTGATTAACTTCATTTATAGTGTGATTATTCATTATTAAATTGATTAAGGTTCAATAAATTATTTATAGTAAATGTAATTGATGTTTGATTTGATTTAAACTTAACTTAAGGGTTATTTTTTATATCATTTATCTAGTTTGATTTGGTATAGCTAGATGATTAATTAACTTAGTTTGAAGTTTTATTATTAGTTTAATTAATGGTTAATCCAAGTAGTTATCTCAGTTAAAAGTTGATCAGTTAATTATGTTTAATTTGATTGAATAATTAATTCAATTAATATTAGATTAATGATTAATCAAACCTTAATTTTATTAAATGATTAGTTTGATTATGATTTTAATTAAGAAACTTATTTTATTTAATTTTTAATTGAATCAACAATAATAAAATCAGCTAATAAACTTCAAAAATCTGTAACTCTTAATCTAGAAGCCCATTTAATTTGAGATTTAATGGTAGGTGGGTATAGTCATCAATTTTAATCCCAAAACATTTTAGCATAATTACATTAGTATTTTGAGATTAATTAAAAAATTACCATTTTTAATCAAACTTAAATTAATTCTAAAATACCTAACAAACTTTTGTGATTTTGGATTCATTAGATTGTCCTCAAAAAGATGTATATATTGAGGGCTTATTTTTGCTGAGTATTTTAATTATTACAATTTTTTATGTTTTATGTGTCTTTTAATACTTTTTTAATTCAAAAATGCCTATTTTCTATTTAAACCAATTATCGCTGATGATGGCACACCTCGATAAGTGTAAATGCTTAATTAGACTATAGAGGTGACATACATGGGGCAAACAATAATCAAAGTTAGTCCATCCAATTTTTTAGATTGGCCAGTATAGTTTAAAGGAGTTTATAATAAATCAAAAATATAGAGCTAATTATGGTCGTCCATTCTAGTCAAGTAGAATAGATTGCTCAAAGGGTCGTCTTCCTTATGGATGACAAACTAGAGGCCTATGCAAATTAAATTTTCTCTAAATCTAACCAAATTTCATGGTTTTCCAGATATCTTCATTGGAAATTTGTTCATTTTGCATTGGTGAGGTTCAAAATAAAGAGCATAATGGAAATCTAAAATTTTTAGAATTGCATTACTTTTTCATCAAACATCAAGACCTATGGCTTGTCTAAAGTTTGTATAAATTACCTCACTCAAGCCAATGTTGATTGAATTCTCATGTCGAACTCAATCCACGCCTCTACTCACATGACCTTCATCCTTCGCCTCCTCTTGGATCATCTTCCCAACTGATCACCATTGTAGTTTTCTCAAATCCAGTTGATATGGTATTTATGTGATTGAAAAAGGAGGAGGATGGGTTGATCTTACTTCTTAAGTGGTGGAGAATGTGTTGGGTGTCAAAAAAAAGAGAGATTTTGAGCCTCTTTTTCCCCCTCTTTATGGTTGGTTGAAAATCACCATAAAAGGTGATAGGGGAAGTATGGATAATTATGGGGGATAGCTAACATTCATTGCTTGGACTGGTTAAGTGTGTTAAAAAAAATTTTAAAAAAGAGAGAGAAGAGATGAGTAAAAAAGATTTATTTTAATGCTTTTCCATGTGAATAAAAAAATTTCACTTACTCATCTCCCTCGTTTTCTTTATTATCTTGTGTTGGCATGCCTCCTTTTTTAGTAATGCTAAAATTTTGATTATATTTGGAGTAGGGGGGTTAGAGAATTCATTTTAGCTTAAGACTTGAGTTGACTCAATGTAACTCAAATTGAGTTGGGTTGAGTCAAGTGAGCCCTATTTGCTTAATGGAGTTAATGCTAAATTTCATTTATATTAAATTATTCATTTTTAGCACTTTAAATAATTAACTAATTTTAATTTGATTTAATCCTAGGTTGGCTCAATTTGACTTAAATAAGTCAAATTGGGTCAAATGGCCCAATTGGTCCTTTTCGATTCTATTAACCAGATTGCCCAAGTTAGGCTTAAATTGAGTTTGGAATAAATTAGAATGAGTTGATACAATGATTTTGTGCTTTTAATAAAGTTCAATTTTATTTGATTTTGATTAGATTTAATTTAGGCTTAGTAGGGCCCATGAGTCAATTTGGGTCAAATACCCTAATTGTCTAATTTAGGATTGAATTAATTTTAAATGAGCTAATTTAATGATTTTAAGCCTTTGAGATGATTTCATTTGACCTGATTTTAATTGGATTTTATTTGGGTTTAGTGGGGCCCACATATAAGTCAATTTAGATCAAATGACCTCATTAGCCAACTTTAAACCCTAATTGTATTCAATTTTTTATTTAATTAAGTTTGAATAATAATCCTAAACTTTTAGATTGATTTAATTTAGACTTCATTTGGTTTGGTTTAAATTTAAGTCAAATGAGGCATTAAGGAGTTCATTAATTAATCAATCTAATTAGGAGTCTTTTAAATTTATATTTTAGTTCAAGAGCATTTATCTTAATTTTTATTTAATTTTATTTAATTGGGGATGGCCTAGCCCCATACCTGATCTTATTTAGTTTCAAATTTGAATTCTAAATTTTATTTTATTTAATTTTGAGTTTCATTTATTTCAATTTTGGATTTGGTGTCCACCAGAGCAATAAGGAAGTGTCTTAAGTATCTTGCTGAGAGAGAACCTTAATCTAAGCTTAGAATCTTATGTGCTAAAGGGATGAGTGTTGGTCTCATACAAAATGAGATCAACAAATAGATGCCAAATGTGTCTTGGACTTGTTATAATACATCACACATATTGGAGTTAACCAAACTAATCAACAAGTACGGAAGGATTGCAAGCAATAATTCTTGTATATATCAAAAAATTAATTTACGATTTAATTATGTATCAATTTTTATTTTTATTTTGAAGCATTTAGATTATAAGTTTAGAAATTTGATTACAAGACATAAGTATGAGTTATCTTGATTGCCTCGAGGCTGAAGGGGTGTGAGCAGACACGGGCATGAAGAGCATCACTGCAGCCACCAACTTTTGATTAACCAAGTAGAAGTTGGATGTACTCCATGTAGCCCTTTTGATTTGGTGTTAACCCAGATGAAGGATGCATAAGAGAGATCTTAAGCTAAGAAAAATTAATTTAATTGAGTTAACATACACAGAGAATTCCAAGCTAAAGAAAAATGATTTTAATTTGTATTGACCAACCCAAAGGGTTGGGGGAAAGAGATCCAATGATAAGACCAAGGAATTTTCTATTTCAACTTATCCAAAGAAATTATAGAAGTGATTCTAAGGTGAAGCTAATGAATTTTATTGTATTAACCAATTTAATCTTTAAAGGGGATCCTAAGATGTGTTTAACAAATTTGATTGTATTAACTAACTCAAAGGATCTATGAAAGGATCCTAAAATGAGGTAAATGAATTTGATTTTATTAACCAACACAAAGGATCTATGGAAGAAATACTAAGATGAGCTTAAAGAGTTTGATTGTATTAACCAACCAAAAGGATCTACAAAAGAGATCCCAAGATGAGGTCAATAAATTTGATTATTTCAACCAACACAAAGGATCTAGAAATAAGATCTTGAGATGAGGCTAATGAATTTGATTATATTAACTAACCTAAAGGATTTATGAAAGAAATCATAGGGTGAGGCTAATGCATTTGATTGTATTAACCAACCTAAAGGATCTAAAAAAGAGAACCAAAGATGAGGTTAATGAATTTGATTGTATTAGCCAACCCAAAGAATCCATAAAAGAGATCCTAAGATGAGGCTAATGAATTTGATTATATTAATGAACCTAAAAGATCTATGAAAGAGGTCCTAATATGAGGCTAATGAATTTGAATGTATTAACCAACCCAAAAGGATCAATGAAAGAGATCATAAAATGAAGTTAATGAGTTTGATTATATTAACCAACCCAAAAAAAACTATAGAAGAGATTCCAATATGAGGTTAGTGAATTTAGTTGTATTAACCAACGTAGGGGAACTACAAAAAAGGATCCTAAAATGAGGCTAATGAATTTGATTGTATTAACCAACTCAAAAGATCTATGAAAGAGATACTAAGATGAGGCTAATGAATTTGATTGTATTAATCAACCCAAAGGATCTACAGAAGAGTTCCTAACATGAGGCTAATGAAATTCATTATACTAACCAATCTAAAGGATCTATAGAAGAGATCCTAAAATGAGGTTAATGATTTTCATTGTATTAACCAACCTAAAGAATCTATGAAAGATATCCTCATATGAGGCTAATGAATCTAATTGTATTAACCAACCCAAAAGATCTATAGAAGAGATCCTAAGAAGCCATAAAATTTGATTGAATTATCTAACCTAAAAGACCTATGAAAGAGGTCCTAAGATAAGGCTAATGAATTTGATTATATTAATCAACCCAAAGGATCTATGAAAGAGATCTAATGATTATGTTAATGAATTTCATTATATTACTAATCTAAAGAATATATGAAAGAGATCCTATGATATGGTTAATGATTTTGATAATATTAACCAACCATAAGGACTCATGAAAGAGGTCAGATGAGGCAAATGAATTTTATTTTATTAACCAACCCAAAGTATCCACAAAAGGTTAATTAGTTTTATTATATTAACTAATTTGAAGGATTTATGAAAGAGATTCTACGATAAGGTCAATTAATTTGATTATATTAACCAACCAAAAAGGACCTACAAAAGAGGTCTTAAGATGAGGCTAATGAATTTGATTTTATTAACCAACCCAAATGATCTACAAAAGAGATCCTAAGATGAGGCTAATATCTTTAATTATAATAACCAATTGTAAGATTTATTTATAACCAACAAGAATTTATAGAAGAGATCCTATGAAGAGGTTAATAAATTTGATTATATTAACCAACCTGAAAGATCTATAGAAGAGATCCCAAGAAGAGGTTAATGATTTTGATTGTATTAACCAACCCAATGGATCTACAAAAAAAACATGAGGTTCATGAATATGATTGTATTAACCAACCCAAAGGATCCATAAAAGAGATCTTAAGATGAGGCTAATGAATTTAATTTTGTTTGGGTGATTAAGAATTCTAAATTTAAAGGGGATTTTTGTATTCAAATTCTTAAATTCAAGAAGGGACTATAACCTTTCTAAGATAATTCAAAATCTTTAATCCATAAAAAGACTTAAATATTTTTAAGATGATTCAAAATCTTGAATCCAAAAAGTGACTTGAATCCTTTTAAGATGATTCAAAATATTTAATCCAAAGATGGACTTAAATATTTCTAAGATAATTAAGAATCTTGAATCGAAAGATGGATGATGCAAAATCTTAAATCTAAAGAAGATTTTAACAAACTATTAATTTGTTAATATTTTCTTGTAGAATTTAGACCCAACCAACCTGAATACTAAATCAATAAGAAAAAGTAATTTTATTGACAAAATGTGTTCATAAGTATGGTAATGTATAATATTTCTTTAAGAAAGCTCCATTAACAAGAAGCATCAAACATTAGCCTTTATAATCAATCAATTGGTATGATACATCTTGATAAGCTTTTTCTATGATAAAAAAACCTCACACATTGGTTCAAACTTATCTCTTATCTTGTGATGGGAAATAATTAGTCTCCTAAGAATTAAAACTAGCTCTCTAACAAAAAAAAATTTCTTGGGCAAACGAACTTACTGTGAGCTTGTACCATCTATGCTTTAAATAGCTCGAGATTTTGTTGACCTTAAAAACATTGCTCTTCGAGACCTATGATCTCTTCCAACTATAGCTTAACATTCTACTCAGTTGTGATCTTATTTTAAAGGAAACTTTTAGTGATGGGAGTTGAACTCCCAGTGGAAAGATAGCCTCAGACCTAAACACTAAAGACAATGGGGTGGATTATATTGATGTCCTATATGTGTTATGTAATTACATCTAAAAAAGAAAGTTAAACATCTCAGCCTATAGTGCTATAGTACTAAAATCATAGCACCTAAGCACTACTAACCACCTCACATCACCTAAAAGCCCAAACTGCTCCAGACAATTGTCTAATCAAATAAGGTAGCACCGCGATGCTGAAATGACAATATAGATGTGCTGTAATAATGTCTTTTCAATTTAACAAGAAAGAAAATTACCATTCTAGCCCCATGAGCATTAACTATCCAAATGGAGTGAGAGGGAATGGTTAAGGGGTGGAAAATTGCCCCATTGATGGAGGAATCTCTATGAAAAGGAAAAAGCTGCTCCCCATTTCTTCTTCTATTCTTCTCCCTTCTTCCCTCACTCTCACTCAAACCCCACTTTACCATTCTTTCTCTTTTCATTTGAGCTCTCAATAGCATGCTTTTCTCAGCTATGAGAGTGATCTCCTCATGTAAGAAAGGAAATCAAGACGAACTCTCAACAATTCCATGTAAAAAACTTCTCAAAATTCTTTCTTTACATAATTTCTTCCTAATAAAGAAATTTAACTAAATTTTCACCATTGATCTAGGATTTGGGGTGAAATGGAAGAGCGCATCATCATTGATCTTAGATCTGAAGTAAAAAATGAATGCTCTCTAAAGACTTAAAAAATGTCAGAATCCTGAATATTGAAGGCCTTCATCATTAAACTTGGTTCCAGTATGAGAAAAAGAATCCTCTCTCCATCGATCTTAGATCCAAAATAAGAGAGAAGAGTGCTTCATACTAAAATATGTAAAAAACCTTGCACTGTTAAGGTGTTATGCAGTCAAATTTTTATAAAAATCTGTTAAAATTTTCAAAACTTTGGCTCAAAATAAGCATTTATGTCTCGTAGTGCCATAGTACTAAGCTCACTAGAAATAAATCTTGAAAACTCTATCTAGAGTGCTGAGGCATCAACATTATGATGTCACAATGCCAAGCTCATGGGTAAACATAGTCTCTTAGCACTGAGGCACCAAACATTGGGCCACAACACTAAGCTTTCAGGTCCTCTCTTATACAAAGCCCCAGCACTATACGTTCAACGCCGAGGCACCATACCTTCCACCATTGAACTTAATTCTAGTGTGAAAAGAAACCCTCCCTCTATTAATCTTAGATCCAGAATAAGGGAGAAGTCTATTTAGCACTAAAATATGTAAAAATCTAGCATTGCTAAGGCGTTACACTGCAAAAATTTTGAATTTTTTTTGCACCAATAAAATAGCTCCTAGGCATTGTGATCACAGTGCTGAGGTGCCATAATCTCAAGTTGATTAAAGAGGGTCATCTAGCAGTGCCCCAATACTATAACTCAAGCACCGCAGCATTGAAGTTATTACATATCTAGAACACTGAACTTGAAGATCATAGGTCTAGGCCTTGTCCATAATCACGTTATAGTGCCCCATTTTAAGAGCCTAGGCACTAGACTCTTGGGCAGGATGACATAAATAGAAATCTTAAGAGTGTTGTAGTGCTTCATATTAAGCATCAAGGAGCCAACTTCTCAGGTAAAAGGAATCAAATAACTATTATAATAGCACTGTGGCATTCCATACTAAGTGTCAAGGCACTGGTGTGGGAAAAATAATGACACCACATAGGATTTTTAAAAAAAATAATTTGGATGATCAGAAGATAAACATGTTAACCTATAATAGATTCGATCATTTAAGAAAAGAATCTTACAGTTAATGGGTATTTAATGTACCAGAGAGTTTTCCCCTGAACTATAAGGAAGTATAGCAAGGTTTATTTTAAACTCGGTTCATGGTTCCCTATAAGGGCAAGCCCTTATAGTTAATTACATCTTAAAAATGAAGGACCTCTTCCAAAGAATACTCTCTATTAAATAAATAAGTTATTATTTTTATAGATTTCTAAGTTGGTTTCTAAAGGAAATGATATGTAAAAATTTTAATTGGAAAACATCTAAAGTGAAAGAATTATTTTTGAAAACCAATTGGGATAAAGTTGAAAATGTTTGTTTATACTAGGATGCCTAGTAGACATTTCAACTATCCTATCATTGGGCTTTAAACTTTAGAATTTAATTTAGATTTTGAGTTGAAATTTTCTTAGAAATATGGGGCTTAAGTTTTAACAGCATAAGACTATAGAAATACCTAGGTTTGAGGACTTACTCTAGTAGGATGCTTCAGAACCTAAGTCTATAAGTGCTTCTAACACAAATCAAATGCTCAACCTAGTTTCACTTTTGGGAATTATTGGTCATTTCTCTTATTGAAGAAAGGAAACATATCGTTGACTCTTCTGGACTTATACACATTTGGAAGGGCTGCCAGCTAACACCATCTAAGCACATTTTAAATCCATGATGCCAAGTCTCATGAATGCAAGATGGTTGGACGATTATCTTTTAGGAAAGAATCTAAGAACCTTGGCTCACTCCCTATTCCTTAGGATCATGTAAGGTATGAAATGCATCTAACTAATACACATTTTTTAACTATTAAATGTTTTGACTCAAGATTCATTTAAGGTCTTGGGTTATGCATTTTATGCCTAAATGTCATACAATTAGAAGTAGTCATGGGCCAAATCAATAAAAGATGGCAAACTTCCCCAAGAAGGCGGTCATCCTCAAAGGTCAAATTCCCCTTATGTGCAATGGGTGAAGTGCCCAATTTAAGAGTTTATAGCAATATGTTAACATGGTTTGCAAAAGCTAGTTATTTCTAGTTGATTTTAGGTTATTCCTAGGGCTTTAATTTATGTGATGTTTTGAATATCTTTATTTTGTGTTTGAGTTGATTAGATTCAAATTGGGTAGAAAATTTAGTTTTTCTAAGAGCTTAATCATCTAGGCATCCATCATAGAAAACATAACATAGAAAGAAACCTAAAAAATGTATGTTGATTCTATTATGCACCTATAATAAGTCAAATTAAATTTAGATTAAGGAAAGGCCAATGCTGTCAGGTACCCTGTACACCCTAGAAGAAATAGAAAATGGGCAGTCAAGCTCTGCCCTTATACAGCCGAGACTAGAACTATAAATCTAGATCTATGTGTCTTCTCTCCAAGATCATCTCCTTCTTTAGGGATCTCCATTGGGATTCACAGAGGACTTCTGCACCTATCTGTTGGTAAGGTCAACTCCTATTAATCCTAGACCCCATAGATCTTAACATGATTCTAAGCTCAAATTTACATTTCAAATTCAAAAATAAATACTAAGCCTTGTAAAACAGATGTTAGGAAAATACAAACAACACACAATAGTTATATTTTACAAACATATAGGCTTAGCATTAGCTATTTTCCAAGCCCACTTGTCCTATTTGGTTATGCTTAAGGACATAAGCATACTTGTAAGAAAACAACATTCATAATTTATTTATGACAACAGTTCTTTTTAGCATAACCCCTTATAAAAAATAACATTAGTCTACAAGGAACATCTTATCATCTAGTCTAACGGGCAAACAATCCTAAACATGCAATCTAAAATAATGAACCACAAAGACATATCATAACACATCATAAAATATCACAAAATATCATAATTATACCTAACCTAAGTCTAGGGTCCTTAACCTAATGATCTAGTGTGTAGCAAACTTTGCTATGCATTTTTAGTTTCAAGTTTCAATTCACATTTTAAAGTTTGTTTGATTTACCTTTGGATGGTTTCAATTCAAATGATTAAATGATTTGTGATTCTTGTATTTAATTTTTTAAAAAAATTCATTTTTATGTTGAAGTCAAATTTAGATTTTCAAGAATGAAGAATAAAATAGATTCCACTTTTCAGTGGAACCCATTCCATTCAGCATCTTAAATCATAATAGGATGAAATATTCTCCCTAAATTGAAGATTCATCCTAAAGATCTAACTAAGATCCTAAGTATCTTAATTAGCCTCTTTTTGATTTATTTAAATGATTTACTTTTGAGTTTAATTTGGATTAACATTTTAATTATATTTTTGACATTTTAATTCTTCTTTTTATTTCTTTGATTTGATTAAATCTTCTTGGTTTGATATATTTCAATTTGATTAGATTTGTTTGATTTAAATTGGTTTGATATTTTTTTTTCATTAATGTTCATGTCAATTTACTTTTTTTAGTTAATTTGAATTATGTTAACCTAATACATCTAGGTTAATTTTTTAATCCAATCTTAGCTTACATTGATAATGCGTTAAGATTTTATTAATTGGTTGATTATGAATTTAATAGATTATTGACTCAGAGGTTTAATTAGATTTTGCATTTTATATTATTTCCATAAAACCCTAAGTTTTTAATTAATAAAATTCTTTGGCATTATAATGTTGAAAAATTAACTTTAAGAGTTCTGGTGTTGATGAAAATGTTTCAAGTTACTTTTATGAATTTTGTGATTTTGTGACTTTTAAATTATTTTATTTGTATTGACCTAGAATTTGGAAATTTAATAATTCACAATCCAAAGATCAATTGGGTTTGAAATTTTTATGGAAAGTGGGATATCTTGCAAATTTGACTTTCCCAAAATTTCATTTTAATGAGATCCATAAATAGAATGCAATTAAGGTTTTAATTATTTTACTAAAAACGTAAATTAAGATTAATTTAGAATGAATTACTTAGGATTTTATTTTTCCTAGATTCCTCTTTGAAAAATGCATCCATAGAGAGTTTATTTAAAATATTTGGAGTTTTGGTTGATTTGTTATGATTTTTCTAATTTCAAGGTAATTAATTGATTTAATTGAATTAATTATTTTAATTAATTACCAAATTAGGCCATTTTATTATTTATTAAGTTTCAATGAGTTTCATTAGTATGTTTAAGTTCATTAGGGTTATTATGATAACTTAAGATGGTTTAATCATTTTTCATGGTTTATTTCATTTAATATTAATTCATTTCATTCAAATTAGGGTTTGGAGTTTGAAATTTAATATCTTTTGATTTTCCTTGAGTTAATTCATGAAAATATTTTCTAAGGTGCATTTTAATCTCAATTTTAATTCCCCAAATTTTCATTTTAATTAGATTGATGGTTTGTGATTAATTTAAGTTTGATTATTTTCATTTAAAGTCAAATTAATCCAAAATTGCCAAAAAAAATAATTGGGGATTTTGGATTTAATGGATTCTATTCATTGAGGTAATCCATAGAGCCTCACTTGCATTTTGTGGATTTATATTTTATTTATTATGATTTTTTAAAATTTTTGGCACTTTTTATAATTTTTTTAATTAAAGAAAACTGAAAATCTTATTTTAAATAGCGGCACCGATCTGGCACCATGACCACATGGCATGGCGCCATTGGGCCATGTAGGATCCATGAGAATCCATGTCAAAAGTGGGTACCACACGGGATGATCTAACCCCATCTGATCGAAAATCAGACGATCACGATCTCACCTATGGTTCCTATAGAGATTTAATCAGACCATCCAGCTAGATCTCGACTAACCATTCTCTATAGAAGGAACGAATAGTGGGAATTATCTCCCCCTCCTTCAACCGGAGAAACGAGGATCGTCCGTTAAATCCAACCAATTTTTGGTGATCAGAATGATGAAATCGCATGATTTTGATTACAAATTGATCAATCAATATGGTTTGATCCCCTTGGGGATCAAATTCTCTTCGCAAAGAACCAAAAAAATTTACTAAAGAGGTCAATTTTGAAGCATACCTCATCGGAGGCAATCATCATGCTTCGAACACCTTTGCCTCAATAGGACACAAATGCGGTGGAAACCACCTCATGGCCATTTTCCATCTATTTTGGTCAACCTCTGGCTCACTGGCAGCATAGGGATCAGGATGGGAGAGTCAATTTGGCATGAAATAATCTCCTCCTTTCACCATTGGAGGCCAAGAGGTTTGCCGCAAGCCATGGTGGAATTCCAGCTTGTTGGCAACAAAAGCCTAACTGGAGGCTTCAAATTGGCTTCTCTTCATCTTGTGGATTTTTTGAAATAAAATATGGAGAGGAGAGGGCCTCTCTCCTCTCTTTCCATTCATTGTTGAAATCTAGGTATGCAAGCCTTTAGGTGGCTGAAATCTAGCCACTGACGGCAAGAGGCTTGGTCAGAGGGTGGATTGGGCTCCTCTTGACCTTGTGAATGTTTTGGATGAAAAATTGAGGAGAGAAAACCTTTTCCTCCCCCTTTCCCTCCGTGGCTGAGAGCCTCCTTCATGGGGGATCCTTTCTTGCTATTCATTGTTATCCTGTGGAGGAAGCCAAGTCTTATCCCATTTGATCCCTCTTTTGAGGCTATCAACTGATTAGAAAGAAGCCAAAATAAGTTGAAGCCAAGAGTGGATAGGATATGGAAAAGGAGAAGTAGGATTTTCCTTCCTTACTTTTTGATTCCTTCCCCCTTTACATGGTTTCCACCTCATCCCTTTGATTTCTTATTTATGGCTTTTGGCCTCACCACCACAGCCCTTAGGCTAGTGTTTGGCTGTCCACATCAAACACAAATTGAATTTGAGGTTGAATCCAAGTCCATTTGAGTTAGATTGAAGGTTTGAACCCAATTCATGCCATTTGGATCAAAGTGTTTTAATTGTGTTTATTTGATTTAATTCATTTAAATTTGAGTTCAATTATCTTTAATTGATTATTTATCAAGTTTTAGTTTGATTAATTTCTTTAGGTTTTGAGTTAATTTTACATTTCATTTCAATTTAACCCATTTAGGCTTAAATGGGTTAAGCTTGATTTCACTTAGGTTCAAACAACCCATTTAGTTTAATTGAATTTGTTTGAACTCCAATCATGCTTGATTACATATATGGAGTGATTTAGAATGATTGAATTCAATTGGTTTGAGGTTGACCCATTTGACCCAAATTGGGCTTAATGGGTTATGCTTGGGTCCCCGTAGGTCAAATGACCAATTTGATCAAATTAGATCCATGGATTATGTTTAATGATCATTTCCAAATGAAATTGAGCAATCAAATTGAATTGATTTCAATTTGATTTGGGTTTGAACCCTATAAGACTCATTTAGGCCCATTTTGATCAAATGATCTAATTAGCCTAAGTAAGGCCTAAATAAATTTAAATTTCTTTAGATTCATGATTAAACATGATTATTTTATTATTTGGATCATTTGGTCAAATTATGGTGGGTTGATATTTGACTATGATAAAAGGTTGTGGGAGGGGTTAATTGGGTTTTTAAAAGATAAGCATAGAAAACCTAATTTTAATGTTTTGTAAAAGACTTAAACCTTTAATAGTTATGCTTTAATGAAATATAGGAACAATCAACAATAATATAGAAAAGTAAAGTGCAAAAAAATAAAGAAAGAGAACACGAGATTTTACGTGGTTCAAACCCAAAATCAAACACTTCCACACTTAGCCACCTAGGATAGAAATTCACTAAATCAAAATTGAGATTACAACAAATATCACGTACTCTTCTTCACAGGCAAGTATAGCCCAATACTGTACTTTTATTAATGGGCAAGTACAACCAAATCACATACTTTTCTTAACAGACTAGTACAACCCAACAAGAAAATAAGAAAGAGGAATATAAAAGTACCTCACTCTCAATTTAAAATTATTTTTCTCTCATAACCCAACTACAATAATATTAAGGCAAGTGAAAACAAAGGTAAGAAAAAGAGCTCACTTCAATTTGTATTTAAAATTGAATGTAATGATATAACATGGAAGATGTATATGATGCAAGTTAATCTTTAAAATGTTTGAATAAAATATAAGAACTTGAAAACAAAATGATTTAGTTAATGATCTAAAGTGTGGCACAATAGTAACTTGGAAACTAAACCAATCAACTTTTATATGAAGACTTGAGTTTTAAAAAGATCAAATGAATATGCAATATTAAAGCATATAAACTCAATTGAAATCTCTTTTTAAAAGGAATATCACTTTTGCAAAGTATTAGACTATTTAAGAGAGAAGAAAACTTGCAGCTTACAAGTGTTCTTTATGAACTAATTATCACAACATAAGATTCACTAAAGCTTATATAAAAATAAACATAAGAGAAGAGTTTACAAACACAAAAGTTTAATCAATAACAAACAAAGCTTTCAGCCAACATGAGAAAGTGTATGAATAGATGTGTTAAGCAAAAATTAAATTGACCAAATACTAAGAATCTTAGCCTAAGAAAGAAATCAAGGTTTCACACTATAGTAGCAATAAAATAAATTAAATGAACCTTGAATAGCTTTCAACCAAGAGGGATTTCCACCAATCCACAAACTTCTTTTATGCAATCTTTAAGCCACTCACTTGTAGGTTGGAAGATAAAAAAAGGATGAAGAGAATAGGACATGATTCACCAAGAAAGGATCTCCAAAGGTTTTGTAAGAATTCTGCCAAGAGAGAAATTTTTCTATGAGAGAATTTTCCAAGAGGATTTAACCTAGTCCAAGGAGCATTATATATAAGACAAGGGTCATGAGGGTCAGCCAAGAGGAGAAAAGATAGGAGGGAAACTAATTTGGAATTAATTTAAACATAAGCCAATCAAAATAAAATTAATTTGCAATTCAAATTGTATAAGAGGGATTTCGGCCAAGGCAAGGAACAGGGGAAGTTTAATTAGTAAGTGCTTAAATTTGAATTAATTAAATTACATTAATTTATCATGATGATGAAAATTGATAAAAAAAATGGATATGGAGGAAAAGTAAATTTGGAAAGAGATTTAAATTGTATCAATTCATCATTTGACATGATCTCTTTGTAATTAGAAATTTATTGCTTATGTGGGTCGGCCAAGAGAGAGAGAGAGAGGAGAGAAGAATTTGAATTAATAGCAAACTTGATTAATTGTCCAAGTGAAAAAGGAAATAATTCAACTTTTGATTAATTAAATTAAGCATGTTATATGGTCGGCCAAAAGGAAGTTTCCATGATGGAATTCAATTAGTATTTAAAAAAATATCTAAGAATATTTAATCAATTCATCTTGATTGAAAGAAGGAAGGAAAGAAATAACATACAAGCTATATTTAATAAAATCTAAAGAATATTAAAAAATTCAGCCTAATTTTTTTATTAAAATAGATTAAATTTAATTTAATGTACTCAATTAAAACTAAATGATGATAAATCAGATCTTAGGAGAGTTTAAATTAATTTTTATTAAGGGATTAATTTGAATTTGAATAAAGATATAATTGGCCAAAGGATGTTTCCAAAAAAAATATAATTTATATAAAAGGAAAGAAGAAAATTCCATGGCATATTTTAATTGAATATTAATTAACTAAAATAAATTCAAATTAATTAAAATTAAATCATTTAGATTAGCATATGCTCAGCCACATAACTTTCCATAAAGAGGAGAGTTCAAATTTGCATATGTTATCAAAGGAATATTCAATTTGAATTCAAAATTAATTCAAATTAAAGATTCAAATAAATGAATTTTTAATTTAGAAAAATATGGGATAATTATGGAAATAATTTTAATAATGCTCAAAAAATATATTTAGTAAATAACCATGAAAATTTTTTGTCCAAAAAGGTTTAGGATGAAATATATGATGGGAGAAAGAAAACTAGGATAATAGGAGAGAGAAAAACAATACATTGAATAATTTTTGGATAATTTAGATTCATGCATTGAATAAATGGATAGTTAACATAAATAAGCATGGACATAATTTAATGAGATATAAACTTAATTTAAGTTCCATGGAAGCACAATAAATGGAACAAGGTTTATGCATTTAGTTCACATTATCCAAAATGAATAGTTTGAAGAATAATTATAAATATGAAATGTAGGATTTATGAATGATTCTAAAATAAATTATTTTGAAATGCATGAAATATTTATTTTATCTTAGTGAGATTTTCATTTGCCTTAATATAGTTAATCATAAAAAAAATTCTTACCCAGTTCATGTTCAATTGATTTAGCATTCTGATATGAAAGAACTTGGAGTTGAAGAATTTTTCTGCATACTTGAATTTAACTTGATTAGTAGTATCGAAAAAATATATGTTTATCATCAATATAAATCTAAATTAAGAATTACATTCAAAATGATTAATGTGAATAATTTATCTTACAAATAAATAATTAGTTTTTATTAGACAAGGTTTGTTATCATCAAATCAAATGGTGAGATACACAAGGTGTATAGTCAACAGACTTGGTGGAACCCACATAAGTCAAGCCCATGTCAAAAGGGTTGACCATTTTTACCTTGATTTGGATTTAGATTTCTTTCATTTTATTTGTTCTAATTTTTTTTTAATTTGTTTGAGTTGTTGTCTGAGTCTACCTAAACCCATTAGGTTATATCAAACTTAAGGAAGATGCACTAGGTCATTAGGTGTAGTGTCATGAGTGTCTAATTAGGAAGCTTCTAATCCAAGATTATATGTCCTAATTATTAATTTTAGAAATGATGTTAACCTCATCCAAAAATGAGGTCAACAGCTGGACTCTCAGGTTTAAGCTTATGTCATGCAAGCTAGAAGCGCCAAAATGTTGCATTCGTAGTGTCGAGGCGCTATCTCTCTGAACTCATTTTTTTAAGTTGGGAAGTTTTTATTATTTTAATCTTGGAGCTTTCAAATGATAAATATAAAAGCACATACACAACAATGCAGGAATATGTAAAGCAAATCAAAATATTTATTAAAAGTAAAAATGATTACATAAGTTGTATAAAAAAAGAAGACAAGAAGAAAATACAAAACATAAAAGAGCGGAACTAATAATTGTATTCATCATCATCCTCTTCCTCTTCTTCTTTCAGCTCTAGCAGGCACTCACATAAAGTGGATAATGAGGTGCCATAGGAAAAGAAGTGTAACCCAAACCTACATAAAAACCACAGTTTTCAAACATGTGAACAAGTGAGGCATTAAACCCAGGCATATATGAAAATTGTTGCTGCTGTTGACCCATATGATGGTCAGATTTTCTCCCCAGTTATGGTTGGCTCTTACTAATCTTGCCGATCTTTTTTCTTAAATTTGATACTTTTCCTCCAATTTATTACTCATTTATGGTCTTTGAAGATTTGGGCCTCGATCGAAGAGCACATGAGCTTTCCCCACCTCAGTCCTAGAGCCAAATCCCTCAATGACTTTTTTTTAGTCAGAGGAGCCTTTTATATAAATCCTTCCTCATCAAAATCCTCTAATGCACTCACCATAACACATAAAGCATAAATATGAGAAGGATGACCAAACACTACTGTAGTACTACCATTAAGCATATTATAGATATAATTATAAATTATCTTTTCTAATTCCATAGTAAAGCCCTTTTGAATTACAAAATTCAAATTAGCTCTATCCTTAGTTACCTTACTGATATTTCTAGTGGGCATTAGCTTGATCGAAATAAAATAATGCCAAGCTTTGGCCTCAACAGTGAGGCTAGCGATAGGAAAATTGATAATTTTTTTCTCCCACCTTTTCCACTGGACGTTAGAATTTCTAACAGTGAGGAAATTAAATATTTTATCAAAATTGGGATGCATTATAATTAAAAAGATATTGATCGTATTCTGCATTTGATAAAACCATAATATGCATTAATAGCAGTATTGTCAAAATTTATTAGTTTTCTTTGAATGAAAATTTGATTATTCTGGTGCTCTTTTGCATTGGTGAAGAACTCCCACACCACAGAGATGACACAAAATTTGTTGTCGTAGGCTAGCTTCTCCCAACCTCACTCAATAATGATTCACTCTCAACGTACCCACCCAAATTTGAGAAACTCTTCTCCAAGATAAGATGCTTGTGTATGAGGGCATGGTGGTACCTCTCCTCGGCTTCTAAACTAATAAATTTGTTAGTATTGTTGACTGCTACCCTCTTCTTGCCCTTATTGAGGAACTTTACTGGGATGATGGCTTTTCTAAAGAGGAAAATGCAAGTTGGAAGAGAGAGAGAAAGAAAGAGAACTCTAAGAATGTAGCATAAAAATTGAGTGGCCTAAGGGGTTTATTTATAAATTCAACCTAGTGCCACAATGCTCTAATACCAACGTCGAGGCACTAACCTCTCGAATTCAAGAACAGTGGCCAAGAGCTATGGCATTCACATTCGACATATCGCTTGTCTAGTCGCCGATTACTATGCTAGTCAAAAAGAGCATTCATTACCATTAATTTCAAAATTGATAAGCACATTAAACATTGATTTGATGCCATGGCGCTCTGATGTAGCATCGTAGCACTAGTCAAAAAGCTTATCATGTCCATTTAAAGTGCCTATCCACCTGTCAACTTTTTAAATTGACCTTTGACTTGCACTTTGGTGCCAAATGATTAGCACTAAAGCACTGGTCAGCAAGTCAACCTGAATAATTTAAAATAGATAAAAACCAATCTTAAACACTATGGCGTTGTACATATAGCACCGAGGCACTAATCATGTGCTCTTTAGACACAAATACTTACCCGATGATAGCTATAATGCTACCTATGATAGTTACGTTGCACTATCCTAAAAATAAAATGAACTTAAACTACCCACATAGGCCCTAACATAATCACAATTGCCTAAGTCTACTACCTGAGGATGCTTCATGGGTTAATATTCTCGGTTGGGTCTTATGACTTGGTCTGAGTTAACAAAACCTAATTATTCTCTAATGAGGGTCATGTTGATTGTCAAATTCATCATAGATGAAATGAAATTCATCATAACTTAAAGTAAGCAATCATCCAAACATCCATCATTTATTTGTCAAGGATGATAAATTAATAAAAATTTTGCTCATAAAAGAGCCAATGTCAAATTAAATATATATAAGTATGTTCATACTCAAATAATCTCATGCCAATAAGGATGTGGCCAATGTCCTCTATTTGTGTAATTTTTCAACTAAAGGACACCACAGGAAATGTAAATACGACCACAACCCTATGACCAAGTGGGTTGGCATCCATATTGCTTCACTATGTTTTGGTCATAGTAATATCTCGTATGTTCCCTAATGGCTTTGCTCCTTGATCTATAAATTATAGAATACATTTAATAGGAAAAAAAAGCCTTGTACTAGCTAAGGTTGATTTAAATTTGTCCCCTTAGATAAATACCCCCCCAGGTCTACAAGAACACCTTAGACAATAAAACCCATGGCTACTGACAAGGATCCGTCAATCAGGAACTAGTTCCCCTAGCTAAGTAGACTAGGAACTATGATAGCTCAGAATAATGGAACCATGAGATCTTGATCCAGTCATCCCCGATAGACACCAATTAATATCATCATATATGTTTATATTTCAGCCTTAATCGAGAGTGCTCTCTTGCTGAGGTAAGAGGGGTCATTAACTGTGAAGGCTTGTATTCATAGCAAGTGGAACCAATATCTAAATAAACTCTAATGTAATGTTAGTGCAAATTTGGTTGAATATATATTGATCTACCTCACAAAAAAAAAATACTTCTACCCATCTCAATAAAGATGATGGAGAGCATCCTCAAAGGGTTTTTTTTAACGATCAGATTTTTGGTGACTCCACTGGGGCTCACTTCTCTCTCTATCTCTGGTTGGAAAATTTAAAATATATGGTTTCATCGTAGACTGTAATATTTGAGTATATTCTCCTATAAAAAGTTTAAGTTTTTAAAACCTAGTAGAACCTAATTTTACATATACTATCAAGTTTTTTAAATGGCAAACATCAAGAACATAATGATTGTCAAGTTCGATGAGAGATCCATTGTAAGATTCCCTCAAGCCATAATCTACATTGGTTCCACTAGAGCTACTCTCCAATTCAAAGAAATCTTAAAGTTTGTTCGGTTTCTACAACTAGTCCTATCATTAAGCCCAAAGTCCAAAGGCATTCAATAAGGGAAAGAGGACAAACATAATCATTTCAAGCATGCCCAACCCTAAAGTCATGAACTCAAAGTGGGCTTCTATCTTTGATAGACTAACAAAAGGCAATGCTAACTACCCCTGCTGAGGATAAGATAGTTGTAAGGCCCAAATTAAAGACCATTATAGTCAATCCACTCAACAGTTCACTAGGGGAACATACTACCTGACTTGATGCTACATTTACTCCAGACAAGCATGACCACAAAGCATCTTCCTCTGGAACTAAAATGTCCAAGAGGACTCACAAAAATACCATGTTGATCGTAGAGTTGTCAGGTTGCCCGTCATGCTGAACATCAATATGACCCACTGGTGAAAGCAAATATACCCACCAACAATAACTTCGATCGACTTAGTTGTGTCAAAATAAATAACTCATGAGAAGAAATAAAGAAGTCATTCTAGGATAAACATATACATCACAGTCTACAAAGTCATCCATGAAAGGAGGAATCTATTTCCTCCAAAATCTACAAGGTTATAAAGGTTGTTAGAAATAGAAATCTTTAAAGAAGAATAAAGATGTTAGTGACCTAGATCACCAACCAAATAAATTCCTATCTTAAAAGAGGTGGGAATATTATAAAATATCATGACCACCTATAGTAATACTCAAAATCTACATGCATTATAGTTTGTGAACATCGATAATGAATCCGTAGACACAAAGACACTAATTGATCAAATGTTGGAAGGTCCCAACAACCACTGCAGAAATTCGGTGAACACCACGATGTCACATCTGGGATATATTCTTAGAGATCCACTACTGAAGGTCCCAATCAATTTGGGTACTAAAAGAATCCCAAATCATCAATCACAAACTAACCTCACCAAAGGACAAAGGAACGGGGTCTCTTATCATCCACTCGAAACATCAATCCGAAAAGAGCCGGCCAATGGATGATGACATGGATGATCAATTTTTCTATGAAGATGATGATCTCCCAGCCAATGAAGAACAATAATATTTTTATCTCCAAAATAGTGAAGATATTGATTACATGGAGATTGAAGTTGTTCATATGGTTGATACATGTCTGAATAACAAACGCATGGTACCCAAATAGCAGAATCAAAAAAAGAAATAATAGAACCCAAGTCACCAAGAGCCTAGAAGTGAAGCTTAAGTAAAAGTGGAAGTGACTGAAGAGTTAATAGACATTGTAACAAGGTTACAACAACAGATGGGTTCCCAACTTCAAAGGAAAGATCAATAAATTAGCCAGCTCAACAACTAGCTCAATGAGATGAGTGAGCTGATGAAAGAGCTATTTGGTCATCTCAACCTCATAGCAACTGCAACATAGCATATAACTCCAAGAAATTTTTTGAAAATGAGTAATTTGATAATTGAAATGGGAAGCACACAAAATGCTTTACCTAATCTTTCAACAAATACAACACAAAAGCAAGAACCTCCAGGAGAAGCTATAGTGAACACTAATCAAGAAGCTGATGCTATCACTAAATTCCAAATGGAAGATCTCATCAGTCAAAAGGTCAAAGCAGTGATAGCTTCAGAAACTACTAAGCAATTAATTACAAAAGGCCCACTATATTAGGTCAAATATGACCAAGTATAGCGCCCTAAATGGTACGTTGTGCCAAAGTTTAATACCTTTTTTTAGGCACGAAAATCCCATGGTAACACTTAGCTCAATTTAAAGCATCGTGTGAAAATACTTAAGGAAATGATGCCCTCCGATTACAATAATTCATTAGCAGTCTTACATACACAGCTTTCAAATGGTATGTTGAGTTACCTAATGACTCAGTAAAAACCTTTGTTGAGCTAGAAACACTTTTCCTCATTAGATTTGTAGGAGCAACAAAGAAAGTAACAATTGCATATCTCACATGTGACCAATAGCTCACAAAAAACCATGCAGTAGAACTCCTCATGGGGAATATAAATGATCAAATGGCCCCATATCTAGCTATGGCTACCATTAACACATTCCAAGAATTACTTGATCGTGTAGTCAAGTTTGAAAGGTTGCCCAAACAAAAAGGTCTTAATATTATTTATAATAATAATAACCCCTTTGGAAAAGGGAAATAATCAAAGTCTGGTGACTCAAAAAGGAATAATGTGAATACAACATTCACATTCACAGTGGGCAAGAAGGCAAACAAAGGTATGGAAACCTCACAACCAGTAGCATCCTCACAAACAACAACAAAGTTGGTAGAGAAAAAGAAAAAAGAGCTCACCCACCAAGAGAAAATGACTAAATGGTACTCATTCAAAAGAGAATGTACTGCTAAAATTTTTAAGCATGCCCTAAATCTAGGGTTATAATTGCTAGAGCCACGATGGCTATACCAAGTGGACAAAGTTAATGATCCCAACTAATGTCCATTTCACAGGCTCATAAGCCACCCAACTGAAGACTGTTTCACCTTCAAATATTGGGTAGAAAATAGTTATCACAATAAATAACTCACCTTATCAAACATTGTACTGATACATCCTAAAAAGGAAAAGTTGAGATTGGGTAGAAATGAGTTATCATAATAAATAACTCACCTTATCAGACACTGTACTGATACATCCTAAAAAGGAAAAGGTGAGTTGTTATAACATACCCAATTTAAAATGCAAAAAGCAAAAGTGTTGAGCCAGCTAAAACTCAAAACATAAAAAATGATAATGCCAATGCCCACCAAACACAAGAAGAAGAGGAAGTTGGTTGTGAGATCCTCATCTCAAAGAAGACTAAAAAATGTTCAATATTCTTCTAGTAATAGAAGGTATTTTGTGGAAGAATTCTTTAGAGCATGAACTTGATCCAAGGATTTTCTTTTCTAACAAGGGACAATTTTTATATAATATGAAAAAATAGGCAAAAATTGATCAACCTTCATCATCAAAGCCCAATAAATTAAGGAAGAAAAGAATGACTCAAAAGCTAAAGTCTGAAACTCAAAAGATGATTGACTCTTTAGAAGAATACGAGCAACCTCCTCAAAGGCCAATTAAGCTAGAAGAATGCATGGCCCATTTAAATCTCGGCATGGAAGGACTTGAAAAAAAAATTTAAAGAAATATGTCATGTCATAAATTTGATCGAGACTTCAACTAACTCTGAGTAAGAATTATGCTTTCCCAAAGAAAAGCCTATAAATTGAAGAGTCAAGTCAAGCTTAAAAAAACTACATCTAAAATTAGGTGGTAGTTCAAAAAGTTCTCAAAGCTCTAAAAATTTTGAGAGGGCATGGGATTTAGAGACTTCATCTGATAAAGAAGATAGAACAAAAGAAATGACCCAAGTCCAATTAAGGACCAGAAAATGAATCTCACCACCTCTACAACATAAAGTCAATAATAAATGCAAAGAAATTCAAATAAATGAAAATGTCTTACCCCCATCACTGACTAAATCTCAAAAGTCTACCAAAATAGGAGTAAACTATAATGTTTTGCTCATGTGTGCAAGCTCCCTACTTTACTAAGCATCTATGATGCTCTCATGTTGTCCAAAGATATACATGATACATTAATCAAAGCTTTATAAAACCTAGAATAATATGAAACATTTTTTGTCGAAGAAAAAATGAAAGAGGACTTAACCTCTCAAAATACAGTAACCATCACATTTAATAAGAATGACCTACTATTAAGGATGGTCAAACATAATCAAATCATTTATGTTATAGATAAAAATAGCACTATTCAACTAAAAAGGATATTAATTGATCCAAGTGCTTCAGTCAATCTTATAACAGTTAAAATGCTACAAGCACTAGCTTTAGATGCTCGTTGCTTGGATAAAAGTATAATATTCCTACAAGGATTTAATGAACAAGGACAACAAACCTTGGGGTCTCTTATACTACTCATACACTTCAAAAAATTATACACATAAGCTAAATTCCATGTGATCGAAGCCTAAGTTGCTTACAAAAGCACTCCTTGATAGATCGTGGATTCATGAATAAGACATTATGCCATCAACTCTTCATTAATGTATGAAGTATATTCAAAATGGTGAAGAGCATCAAATTAATGGTGACATGAATCCATTCTTGATTCATGAAATTAGGATCTATGATGACACCAAGTACTTCATGCCTAAGGAGGTAGTGGAAGTTAAAGCTCAAAAATAAGTGACTCCACCTATTAAACTAATACTAAAAGGCGATCACTCAAAGGGTAAAAGTACTAGTGAATCAAACCTGTCAAAAGTAAATCCTCATCTTGGTAGTGATATTGAAGATGATGAAGATGAGTTGGTACTTTATCATTCTAAGCAAAACTCTGTTAGCCAAAATATAGAAAAAGCTAGTACTAGTAAGGTGATAAAGTAATTAGAGGAAACTCATGTTTATCTAATAAGGGTGCCCAAATCTCAGAACTCCAACAAGGCTATGAAAAAAACTATAGTGCAAAAGGTACACATAAAAGCCTTAATAGCTTCATTAAATGAAGAAATAGAAAAAACTATAAACTTTTTATGTCCCTCCTAGAAGAGGCCATAATGAACATAGAATTCTCTTTTACAAGATAGAAGAGCAAACCTTAAGTCCTACATAAATATTGTTGGAAAAGGATGATTTTGAGGAATAAGATATTTCAGTAATAATTCCTCAATACTTTTCACCATCTCTTAAAAAGCTAATTAAAAACAACATCCAACCTATACAATTGTTTAAGAGGCTCTCAATAAGAGATAATGCTCAAGATCCCATAACATATGGAAAGTTCACCACACGGGGATTAGTATATATTGCTTTGACATCTTCCTCAATGAACTCATGCTATTCCATATCCTGCAAAGAGGAAGCCCCTATGGAAATTACAGAAAAATAAAAGAATGTTTCAAATGAGAATATACTTGAAGAAGAACTAATCATTGACCTCAAAGAAGCCCCAAAAGAATTCGAGGAAGGCAATAAAGCCACCACTGATGAACTCCAAGAAATTAAAATGAGTACTAAAGAAGAGCCTAAGATGACTTTTGTTAGCGCTAACTTCACATTAAAAGGTTGGAGGAATTAAAAGCACTACTCTGTGAATATAAAGATTACTTCGCATGGAATTATAGTAAAATGTTAAGCATATCGCCAAATGTGGTCATACATAAACTTGCCATTAAGCCTGATATACAATCTATAAAGCAAGTACCAATGCGAAAGTGATTAGAAATTGAATAACAAGTAATCACTGAAACAAAAAAGCTCATCGAAGTAGCATTTATCTGGGAAGAGAAATGCGCTGAATAAATTGCCAATATTATTCCAATAAGAAGAAAGAATGGACAAATCCATGTTTGCATTAATTTTTGAGACTTAAATAAGGTATGCCCAAAAGATGATTTTCTATTTCCCTATGCGAAGCTCATGGTAGATAATACTTCCAGCAATGATATGTTCTCCCTCATGGATGGATCATTAATTTATAAGCAAATTAAAATGGCTTCAGAAGATGAAAAGCATACATCCTTCTACACACCAATCAACATATATTGCTATAAAGTGATGTTATTTGGCTTGAAAAATATCGGTGCTACATATCAAAGGGCAATTACTTGCATCTTCGACAACTGGATTCATAGGTATATGGAATGTTATATCGATGATTTGGTTGTCAAAAATAAAAATCAAAATGAGCACATAAATGACTTAACAGTTGTATTCAATAAAATTTGAAGTTTCAACTTAAAGATGAATCTGTTGAATGCACTTTTGGTGTGACTTCAAAAACATTCCTAGACTTTATTGTGCATCATAGAGGGATAATTGATCCCTCTAAAATAAATGCAATAATAAAAAGGTCAGCGCCCAAAACCTTTTAAAGTAATTACACTCACTGTAAGGCAAATTGGCTTCCATTAGAAGATTTATTTCTAATCTCTTAGGGAGATGTAAACCTTTTGCCCAACTAATAAAAAGAGATGCACCTTTTATACGAGCTTGTTAAGAATAATTTGATAGTATAAAACAATATTTGTTACATCCCCTAATTCTGGCAGCACTAATAATGAGAAACCATTAATATTGTATACAACAGCCTTAAAAGAATCTTTAAGAACTTTGCTAGCACAAAATAATGAAGAAGGGAAAAATGCACTATACTATATAAGTTGATGTCTAATAGTTGCTAAAATAAAATATTTTCCTATTGATAAGTAGTGTCTAGCATTGATATTTGCTACTCAGAAACTGTGGCACTATAAGTTATCACATAAGATATTTTTGATATCTAAAGTCGACCCTCTTAAATTCGTGATAATTAGACCTACCTTAATTGATCGCTTAGCCAAATGGGTAGTTACTTCAATTCAATATAATATATGTCACCCAAAAAGCTATAAAAGGATAAGCTCTAACTGACTTTTTAACCACTCATCATCCCTTACCGGCAAATTCTCCACTCAAAGATGAATTTATTGATGAACAAATCTTCAAAGTGGAAGAAGTTCAACAACCATTAAAATGGGAATGACCATTAGAATGGGAACTCTACTTTGATAGAGCTTCATTAATAAAGCTAGCTAAACCACCTAGTTTACCTACAATACATGTTAGAGTTGGCTTAATATTTATAATAATGCAAGATGGTATTCTCTAATATTCATATAGTTTGACATAACCTTGAACCAACAATGAGTCCGAATATGAAGCAATAATTGTGGGCCTTGAGCTAGCAATTAATATGAAAATTAAGAAGCTTCATATTTATGAAGATTCCCAACTCATAAACTGACTAATAATCAAGTCTTTCAAGATAAACAAGCCTGGGCTGGGACTTTATCATAAGCATGTCTTGGATCTTCTAAAATAGATTTTTAAAGTGACAATTATAAAGGTGTCATGTTAAGAAAATAGCAAAGTTGATGTATAGCTAAATTAGCTTAAGAAATGACAGACCCTCAAGGAGAGCTAATTATAATAATAGTCTAAAGCAGACTGTCTTAAGCACCAACCCTCTTGCAAGTTTTCAAAGCTAAGAAAAGCCAAGAAACCTTTACTATAGAAGAAGAAGAAGACTTGTGAGAACCATTCATCACTAATCTTAAAGGAGGTGGATTGGCAAAGGATAAATAGAAAGCTCATCAAGTTTTATAAAGAGCTTCATGACATATTCTTATAAGTGATATATTATATAGACACTCATTTGATCAAATATGGCTATGATGCTTAGGACTAGGTGAATCAAGACAGTAATGGTTGAAGTCTATAATTTAATGGGAACATAACTAAAATTTTTCTCTTCATTTCAACCACAGACAAATGGGCAAATAAAAGTAGCTGACAAGATCTTAGGGAATTTATTGAGATTTGTTTTGCAAAAAATTTAGGAAATTGAGATTTAACTTTGCTTACATTTAAATTTACCTACAATTGTACCATCTCCAAGAAAACCCACAAGTCAACTTTTGAGATAGTTTATGGATATAGTCTTAAGATGTAAATCAAAGATGCCTATTAATCTCACAAGCACACTTACTCATGCATTCTCTAATTCAGCATATACATTTTCATGTGATTTTTATTGCCTTCATGAAGACATAAAAAATAATTGGAAGAGCAAAATGCTAAGTATGTGGAATAAAAATAAATTTTTTAGAGAATATGAAGTAAGTGATTGTGTCTTGTTACACATCTACCCTAAGAGATTTCCATCCACGAAATATAAAAGTTACAAGCGAGAGCATGTGAGCCAATTAAAATTATTAAAAAAACTTGATACTAATGTTTATATTCTTAAATTGTTGCCTCACATGTTTAGTAGCCATGTTTTCAATGTGATAGATTTAATATCTTTTAAAGGAGTTACCAAACTCAATTTTATAGGATGAAATCTTTGTAGGAGAAAATAAAAATCACTTGTCATCACAACTAAAACATTATTAGGTAATGGTAATAGTCAAAGATTCCTAATCAAGTGGAAAGATAAACCTTCAAGTGCAGATACTGTGGTTGACCTTGGATGAGCCGCAAATGCCTTTGAACTTTTTAAAGACCTCTAGGATCCTAACTCTTTAGAGAAGAGTTCTTTAGGGTCTAGGGGAGTTGATGTAGTACATCAAAGAAGAAAAGAAAGAAGAGGGTCTATCATAAACTTTCAAACTATAAGACATGGCCCATGAGTCACCATTTGTGCTTTATGTGTTCTAATTTGTATTAGAAGATGTGTTAATCAAGTTTAAGTATAATTTGTGTGTTGTGATTAAAATCAAGTATTAATATGTAATAGTCCTAAGTGATGATCATCTTATTCTATTGTGCTGCAACCACTATATTTTGTGTTTAGAAATAGAGAGTTATTCTAAAGGGACACACTTTTTGTGAACATAGTAGTCTATAAAACATTTGTATCGGTGGAATGAAGAGAATTAATGTTTGTGTTTATGAAATTGGAGTGAAAACACTTGCTTGAAGCTTAGTAACTGACCTTCCTGAGAGATTTGGTTATCTCTCTCTATAATTCCACTCAGTGTGGAATCCCTATGAACTTCCTCTTTTAGTGACCGCACCATTATCCTTTGCCCTTCTCTCCAGCTTGTGACACTAAAGAGAAGGTGATCACCTTTGTAGATTATCTTTTTGGATGCACCATTGTGTGATAGTGTAAACTCACCATTTCTATTCTTTTGTTCTAGCCAATCTTTGAATATGTAACAAACCTCAATAAGATGGTCAAGCACTCTATGATATTAACAATGATAGTTAGGGTTATTGATTTTCTCAGCTTCTTCAAGTCTTTTAAACTTTGATAATTGAACTCCAACTTTGATTGCATGCTTAATGAAATTTGGTACAATTTTCTTCTTGAAGGATTATTCTTTGTCACTTTTCTTTGAGAGTTGGAACCGTTGAATCACTAGCTCCCTTTGTTAGCTTTGATTCTATCATTTAAAATAGTTTCAAGCTAAGTGGCTACATAGCTCCAAATATCCTTGGAATGTATTAAGGGGTAGGCTAACGAGTTTTCTTATTCACCTTATTCTTCTCTTTAGGCTCAATCTGTATTTCTGATGCTTGAGGTATTGAATTAATTAATGGATTGAAATGAGCACTACTAGATGCTTGATGGTTTGTTTAAAGTATCTGTGTTGGACCTATTGCAATATTCTTCTATAGCAGCTACATCATTGTATTCATTTGTATTATCATTTCACTCATTTTAGCATTTAGCTGTGCAATTTTTTTTATCTTTACTTTTTCATTTACAACTATATATATCTTTGCACCTCTGCAAGAGTAGTTATATTAGTGAAAGTAGGGTTCTTTCTCTTTATTTTTCTTCTTCTTGTTCTTCTCCAGAAGAACTTGAGGTTTCCTTTTATATAGCACATGTGGTTTCTCTTCAGGTTGAGCAGGATGTGTAGCTCCACATCATCTATGTTGATATTGACACATGCCAAATTTTTTAACCATGAAATTCCTCACAAGCCAAGTGATCTCCAGACCATCCAAACATGGATGGCTAAAACATGCAGATCTGCCTCAAATGCTAGCAACTCACCCCATGTAAGGTGAGAACTAAGATAAACAAATGTATAGGTCCATAATAGAGGCTAAGGACTAGCACCCAAGCTGAACAAGCACAAAGGAGATCCTTCCATCTGATCGATCAAAACTTAATTTCTTATTCAACAGCTTGCTCATAGCAGGCTAGTAAACACTCTAGATATAAGAAAAAACCAATCCTTAAGAAGTCATGATCAAGGAAACTCACCACTGGATAGTGGTGAGCTCACCCCTTACAGGCAAGTCCTACGTTTTACTTATTTACTCAGTACTTTTGTATACACAAACTATTTGTGTAAGGATTCCACTTTTAAACTCTATAAAAGGGGAGTCTGAGGACTTTTTAGAGGTGGGTGATGGGCACTCCTTAAGGTTTCTTATATCTTTTTACACTCCTCTATTTACATTCTCCATGCTTAAGAAACCCTTTCTCATAACAAGAAGGCTTCTAGTACTTTTATTTATTCATATAATAAAGATACCAAATATTCTACACCAACTCTTGCTCTACTACTCTAATAGCTTGGAAAGTTTTATTCTCACGATGCCTAATGTAAGTTCTAACTGACTCATGAAAAAAATCAAAGTCAACACCAGATGGCTCGCCAACATGTAGCCCCATATATAGTACCTCAACTGCCATAATATCTTCTTCTTCTAGTTCTACTTCTTCTTCTTCTTGAACATGGATCAATAATTGATGTCTCCAATAAAATTTTGGTTCTAAGTGTGGGACAAATACTTTTTTTTATTTAAGGACTATGATTGAAGTTGATATCCTCTTGAAGGGATGGAGCTGATTGGCAATGAGATTCCTCTAAGAATTCTCCAAGGTGTCGAGCATCCTAGATATCATCATTATGGACTACGATATTTTAATTTGGAGTCATAGGGACACCATGCAAATATTAGGGAGAACTTATTGAAGTAATCGAGTGTGACATTAAGGTATGATGTACTATTTCAAAAGATAGAAACATCACCCTATGATGGACTCAATCACCTAATAAGGACTCCTAAAGCAGATGGGTCTTCATATATACTAGAGGTCTTTCCCCCACTTTACATGGATAAAGTAAAGTAGAGTTTATTTTAAGCTGGGTTCTTTAGTTCCTTGTGGAGGTAAGCCCCCATAGTAAATTACATCCTAGGAAATAATGTCCCTAAGAACACTCTCTATTAACATGGTCAATAAATATCTTCAAAGATTTTAAGGCTAGACTATCAAAGGATTGGTTGTTACTAGAAATCAAATGGGAAGAGTTCAAATAGGAAGACTTATTTATAGATTCCAAAGGAGAATAAGTAGGAAGCACACATGATACTAGGAACCCTAGTGAGTGCTTCAATCTACTCAATAATGAGGCTTTACATTTAAAAAAAAAACTTATTTTTTTAAGTTAGAATCTTATTAGAATGCTAAGACATATAACCCAACAAAAAAATATCATGGAGATGCCTAAGAAGTGAGGACTTATACCCATAGCAAAAGAAAAACAAGCTACCTCAGAACCTAAGTATAAAATTCTTTAGCATAAGGTAGAAGCATGACTTAAGCCCAATTGAGGAGAATGGGATATAATGGTTTACCTCCACAAGAGAGAGTGAACAGACCCTGACTCTTCTGGACTTAGAACCACCTGGAGTGGTTGCTAGCCAATAACTCCTGTGCTTTAAAATCATGTAGGCCAATCTTATGTATATGCAAGATAGTTAGGCTATTATTTAATTAGAAAGGAAGCTAGAATCTTAAACTCAATCTCTAAGAGACTAGATAATGTTTAGTATGCAAACATGGCTTAATCTAATGTTAAAAAAATTACAAGTTTTTTAGATCATTTTGACACATTTATTTTGGATCAAAGCTTGCGATAATACATGCATGATGAAAGTGAGTTATGGGATAAATCAGGGAGAAAGAGGTGTTCTCCACTACAAGGAACCACTCTCATAGGTCAAGAAAATCCCCTATGTGCAAGAGCATAGATCATCTCTATTCAAGAGTGAAATAATATGTCATGCATGTTATTAAAGAATCAACCATTCAACTAAGGGGTTCTTAATTCTTTTATTTTCTTGATTAAAAGCCTAGGATTTAAAATGATGTTATAAACTGATTAAAATTTAATTGAAGTTTTTAATGAGGGTAGAAAATTTAAATTTATTCTAAAGAGCCTACTGCATCCAAGCCACACATCAAATCACCACACCTTAAGAAACTTATGAAAAGCATGTCATTTCTATTGCATAATCTAAACACAGCAATCAAACATTTAAATTTTGCAAAAGAATAAAAGGCCAATGCGGCCAGGTTCCACCATACACCCTGGAAAAGAGAAAGAGTTGCGTAGCTGAGCTCTACTCTTATACGACTTAGATTACAATTAAATATTACAATTGAAATAAATGTTATGGGGGTCTTCAATTCTTGTTCTTTTTTCTTCTTTGGATTAGTTTGCTTCAGGCTTCATAGGGCCTCCTAGGTCTTTACCTTCTAGCCACTGCTCATCCTAAACCCCATAGCACTAATCCTAATCTTATTATAAAAATTACATCTTTATGAAAAATAAAATCTAACAACCCCTATAAAATAGATATTAACTAGACAAATATACAAACTATGTAGTTATATTTCACATATTTGAACTTAACACTCTACACTTGGGTGACCAAGTCCACCTGTCTTAATTAGATTATGTTTAGGGACATAAACAGCACCTTCAAGCAAGGGCATTTATATTTATTAATTATTATAGTAGTCTCTTAAGCACAATATCCTACATAAAATATCATCAGGTTAATGATGGCTTAATATCCAATCTACGCACAAGTAATCCTAACATCCATTCTAAAATTATTACATCACAAAACAAGATATCACATCATCACAACCATCACTGGCTTAACCTAAGACTAGGATTGATGACTTAAAATTTTGATATGTGTGTTAATGCTTAATGTGGTAGGTCTTTGGTAGAGCTTTGGGATTATGATTGTCGAAAGCCTTGTGATTGTTTAAATTACTCATTAAAGATGGTTTCACTTTAAGTCTATTAGAAGTTTGATTGGATTTTAACTTATATGTTTTTATTTTGTTTAATTCTTACTTAACATATAATTATTATGGAAAGAAAAAAGAGGCTTAACTCTTTCATCCCTAACCTAAGTTATTTTCTAAATGAAGATTATTATGGCTTTAATTTTTTTAATGAATCATTATGAATTTTATTTAGCCTAAGTTCAAGTTAGCCTTAATGAACCTTATTCAAACATGAAAGGCATCTTAAGATTAATGAAATTAAGTCACCATCACATGAGTTATTCTTCACTGCTTCCTATCATTATCAATAATATTCAACTTTTTTATTTCTAATTTCTTTAATATTTGATTTAATACATACATGTACATAAAATATACTCATGTTTTGCACACTTAATAAATGTTGATGCATGAATTTGATAAAAAAGGGAGGATTTCATCTCAATGTTAAGCATATGTTGTTGTTAAAATAGGGAAGTGAGATTATCTAAGACCTCCTTGGAGCTACTTAAAGCCTTGTGTTCTTGAGATGTCCAGACTATATACTTGCCAATTTAAATACACATAAGCATATACCTAAGCATAGAAACAAAACCATGCAAAGGTTATGTATGAAAATCCTTTATTCATGTGAAGTTTAATGGCATGAAGAAAGAGGTTTTATCTTATATTCTAGCATATGCATACACATAAATGAAGTTAAGCAAGTACATGTCATTATTAAACCAAAAAAGTGAGATTATCTAAGTCCTCCTTGGGGCTACATAAAGCCTCCTTATCTCGGGATGTCCAGGCTATATGCTTACTAATTTAAATACAAATAAACATAAGCATCAAACATAGGAGTAAAACAATTCATATCCCTCTTTAAGTTACAACCAAATGGACACTTCATTGAGTGTTTATAATGAGTATTGATTTGAATTCCATACTATTTGATTCATAATTAACTTATAATTTCAAAATAATTTGAGATTTATTAGTGATAATAGCCACATCATATAATAACATTTATCCAACTCATGCAATTGGAATGCAATCATATTTTTTAATTTCCTTTTAAAACATGTATACATTAAACAAGTGGCATACACATTTATGGTAATTTAAAGAAACTAATTAAACATCACCACACAATATACTTGATTTCATTAAATCCTAAGGACAATCAAGTTAAATAAGCATTCCTTACAACTAACCAAAGCTTCTTTAAGATTTAATTTAGATATTCAAGTTATTAAAAAAAACCTAAAGAGGAGAGATGATACTTAGGATTCACTCCATCCCATGTTGGTTAGTTGATATGTTTAAGGAATGAATATGTTTTATGAATTGATTAGGTGTTGACCCCACTTTTGGAGTGAGGATTTAGCCTTCCTATCCTAGACTTAGGACTCTCCTAGAAACTTGGATCACCTTAGTCATAGGACACTTTTAGTGATTAGATGAACACTAAACCCAAGCATTGAGACTTAGGAAGGTATACCACAAGTTTAGGTTATACCTTGAGACCAAGGGGATCTACCTACCTTATGGCTTGAATCAAGACCTATGCCTATCCACTCATGCAAATCCAGCCTCAAATCAATACAATCAAGCCCAATTAAATCCTATTTCATATCCAAGCTCCAAGCCAAAATGACTTAAACCCAAACCCATCTTAACCCCATGATCCAATCCTATGGACTCAACCCAAAGCTTCTTCAATTAAACCAAACCCAATTGATTTTTATAAAAGCACTCCAACCATTCAATACATCATTTTAGACTCTTCCAAAACCTACAATAAGGCAAATTGAACCAAATCAATCTAATTAACCCAAGTTAGCCCATTTGAACCCAAAATGTCCGAATGAGCCAAAATCCAATTAAACCCAAATCAATTACGATCAAAGTCAATAATCAATATCAAATCCATCATTGAACTCAACTCCACACTCAATTCAACCAAACCCAACTCAATTGACCCATTTGGTTCACTTGACCCAAAGTGACCTAAAGGACCCATTTGATCCAAAATTCAAATCAACCCAAATTAGATTGAACCAACCCATCCCATCTCTCCTACAATGATTGTTGATCATCTTTAATTATCCAATTGCAATTAATTAGGTCAAACCATGTCAATGTGATCATTTGATCAGATTGACCCAATTAACCCATGGACCAAATTAAACCAAATCTCACTCTAATTCAAATTAATTGAAACTAATGATTCCTACCAACCATAAGTTGATCCTTGAACATAAATCAACCATCAATTGATCCAAACCATGCCAACTTGGTCTCTTGACCCAAGTTGACCTAAAGGGCCAAATGGGCCAAATCAAATCCTAAATCAAATTGATTGAAACCAATGACTCAAATCCATCACAAATTGAGTGTTGAATATGATCCAAACCTCAATTGAACCAATTTAATCAAACCAACCCGATTGACCTATTTATTCAAAATTGACCTAAATCATACCCAAATCCAAATTGAATCAAAGCAACACGTACAATCATCTTCAAATCATCAATTAAACTTAAACCAACCCTTAGATCATGCCAATTTTACCAATTTGACTAAATTGGTCAACTTAGCCCATTTGACCCATATGAATCCATATGGGCCAAAATCAAATCAAACCAATTGAACCTAAACATCCCAATTAATCATTTGAACATGCCCCAACCCTTGGTTAGACCGAATTTGACCCATGGGTCAACTTAGCCCAATTGAACCCAATTTGATCTACATGGGTCAAATTGAGCCAAACCAAGCCCAAACCCATCTAAACTTGGCATGACCCATCCTTGGGTCACCATGGGTCAGCCCAAAAAAACCAAACCCATGCTTAACCCAAATTAAGCCAAAATCCATTGGGTAAATCCCTCCAAATGAAATAAAATCCTCATTTTTAATGGTCATACCTACCCACAACCCTTAGCAGCCACCTTTAACCCATTTTGGACAAGTGGGCAACTGGCTAACCTAACCAAAGCTGATTGGGTTAGCCATGGCTGAAGAAAGGGTGAGTTCACAGCTTCCCAGCCCACTCTCTACCTTCAGCCATTCAAGGCTTTCCACCTCAGCCCCACATTGATGTCCCGGACCGTCTACACCAGTCGGACATCTGCCAAAAGAAGAACCCATCCAAACTGTTGGATCAATTAGGGATGAGGGTAAACTTCTCCTTATCCAATTCAAACCACACAAAGAGCTTTAGTGAGTCGAGACGAGCATCCCTAGAGCTTTTTCGATCACCCTTGAGCTCCCCATTGTCGGCGACACCAAACCCAAGCAAACATGAGCCCCCTATTCATACAACTCCACCTAAACAGTACCAAACTTTAATTAACTCCTCCCACACCTTCCCTAAGCTTTGGCGACCCAAAATGAATCGATTCTTGGTTGATTTAACCACCAGAAACCACTCCTAGACCAACTCTGATGACAGTTATGGCAATGTTTGGTCCACATAGACACCGATGAGGAGGCAACTCATGAGCTTCTCAATAGGGATTTTTCTCTTTAAGATAAAGCTACCTCAATTATTAGACTACCGATCTTAAACTTTGCCAAGGTAAATTCTAGCAAACTAGAAAAATCCTCTTAGGTGTTGGTCTTTTGTAAAAGATTTTACACTTTTGGTGTGATTTCCATCATAGGATCTCCTTAGATTTCTCCCTCAAATGTTTTGGAGTCGATCTCGATGCCTCACGAGCTCCGATGAGCTCAGAATGAGCAAAGGAGGGCGGATGGTGTCTGTCTTCCATCATTCGGGGGATGAAGGATCATCTGTGGTCCATTTTGCATGATTAGAATGGGCGATCATGATTAATCTGTTAGTTTATTTGATTTAATCCATTAAGATCCATGGGATTAATCTCCATCATTCGATCCAAGATTGGACGACAGGGACGAAAATGCGTCCAACGCCATTGACTCAACATGGCGCATCGGACGATCTTAGTGATCATTCTCACGATGCCATGTGAAAATGCCACCACGTCAACTCCTGCATGGCACCAAAGTATCAAGGATAAATTAGGCTTTAAAATGCATTTAATTACTCAAAACTTCAAAAATATATAACTAATTGTAGAAAAATCCTAAAAATAAGAGTAAACCCATTTTAGAAAGGATAAATAGAGGAGAATTTAATAAAAATAATTTTCCTATATTTTGAATAGTGAATAGTGCTTAATTAAGGTTTAAACTTTTTCTTTATTAGCTTAATTAAGCCCTAATTAATTAACTAATTACTCTCAAATTAAATGAATTGATTCCATGGGATGTCCTATGACTCCCATAATTTTCTTGGGATTTATTAGTTAGGCAATTAGGAGAAATTCAAACCATAATTATCTCATTAAGTAATTTAATAATTATTAAAAATGCCAACCAATAAATATTAAGTAATTAATGATTATTAATCACTGATTAACAGTGAAATGATGAGGGGGAGTGATTAGGACCTCTTTCCTAATTATTTTCCCAAATCTATGTCATTAAGAATAGTAATTAATTCATAACTTAATTAAGGTTAATTAAATAATTTAAATGGCCAAATCAAACCAAATTAAAATGGTAATTAGACCAGATAACTCAAATTGAATTTATGGGTTCCTCTTTATGTGTTGAATAGCATAAAGACTCTGAAGGAACATTTGGTTAACATATGGGTGTGGGAAAATCATATAAGTACTTAAATAGATCTTTAATTCAATTAACATTAAATTATGAGCCTCAACATTGGGTCCCTAAGTGCATTGCAATTTTAATTTCTTATTTGCATATCATTGGAGGCTCATAAGTAAATGCTTAATTAAATTAAAGAGACTTAGGAAAGGGATAATAAATCATTTACTTGAAGACTTGAATTTAATCAATTAATAAAAGCTACTTAATTATATTTTCTTAAATATGTTAAGTCACTAATATGGGATGGGGGAAAAACAACTAATGAATCTCCCCTCTTTAGGTTCAATAACTTCAATCCAAAAATTAAATTTAATAACAACTTTGGATGATCTTCAATAATTTTATTTAATGTGATCATCCTTAGGAATTAATGTAGTTGAATGAATTATGTGGAAGTGTTTAATTACTCCTTTTCAATCTTCATAAATTTGGCATGCCATTTCTATCATGTAATCATGTTTTCAAATCAAATAATCAAATGAATATACTTATGTGTATTATCACTAATAAATTTTAAAACTATTTTTAAAATTGCAAATGAAAGGTTAAATTGATATTAGCTATGAATATTACATATGGTTTGCATGTGCTTATAACCTAAGCATGTCAAAGTATTGCTTTATCTTTATGATTCATGTATGTGTTTACATATGTTTGAATATTGATAAATATATAGTCTAAACATCACGGGAATATGAGACTTTAAGTAGCCCCATGGAGGTCTTAGATTACCTTGCTTCCTTGGTTAACAAAGGTTCATACTTATTTAATTTCATTCCTATGTGTACTTATACTTGAATTTGGATAGAACTTTATTTTACATGTGTAAATAATTAACTAAAATACAACCTTTTGCATGACTTTTATTGTTATGGTTGTGTGTACATTCATATGTATTTAAGATAACAAGAATATAGTCTAGACATCCCAAGAATACAAGGCTTTAAGTAGCCCCACGGAGGTCTTATATTATCTCACTTTCATGGTTTAAACAACGACACGTACTTGCTTACAACTTTAATATATGTGTGTGTGCATTTAGCTAAGGAATGAAATTTCTCTTTTCTACCAAAGTATATGCATTCATGATCATTTAAGTGCGCTAAAAATATATTGCATGTATAGATATGGTAAGTTTAAAATCATGTGCATGTTGTTGATGATGAAAAGGAATGGTGCAACATTATCTATGTGATGGAAATTCAATTTCATTAATCTTGAGATGCCTTTCATGTTGAATAGGATTCTTTAAGATTAACCCAAACTTAGGATTAATAAAATATTTAATAAATCATTCACTAAAAGAAACCAAAATTATAACAACATGCTTTAGAAAATAACTTAAGGTAGGGATGAAAGAGGTTAAGCCTCTTCCTTCTCTATACAATATTTAGAGGCTAAGTGAATATCAAATGAAATATATATATATATATATAAATTAAAATCCATCAATCCCATAAATAACTTAAAGTGAAACCACCCTTCATGTTTAAATTAAATAATTCCAAACTTAGATAATCATATTTCTAAAGCCTAGCTAAGACATACCACACAAGCCTAAACACACACATTAAAATGTTAAGTCACCACTTTTAGCTTTAGGTTAGAACGATGTATGTAATGATGTTGTGTTTTATTTTGTGATGAAATCTTTTAGACTAGATATTAAGGTCACTAATGTTAATGTTATCTATGTGGGATTGTGCTAAGGGTCCTTTGTAATAATATAAATGCTTCTACTTATAGGTTTCTTATGCCCCTAAGCATAATCCATGATTAGGGTAGGTGTCCTTGGTTACCCATGTGTAGGGTGCTAAGTCCAAATTACATAACATAACTGCTCGAGTTTGTATGTATGTTTAGCTAGCATCTATCTTGCAGGTGTAGTTAGATTTTATTTTTCTGTGAGATATAATTTTGTAATAGGAATTAGGATTAGTGTTATGGGGTTTAGGATGAGCAGTGGCTAGAAGGAAAAGTCTTGGGAGGCCCTGTAAAGAATTGGAGAAAAAAAATCAAATCAATAATAAAGAAAAGAAAAGCAAGGAATGAAGGCCCCCATAGCATTTAATTTAATTATAATTATAATATTTTATTGTAATCCGAGTTGTATAAGGGTAGAGCTTGGCTGCCCAATTTTTCTCTTTTCCATGGTGTACAGTGGAACCCTGCCGCTTTGACCTTTTATTCTTTTATGATAGTCTATAAATATATGTTTGTAGCATTTAGATTGTGTAATAGAAATGACATGTTCTTCATAGGTTTCTTAAGCTTGATGTTTGAATGTGCAGTATGGATGTCATTGCCTCTTTAGGATAAAATTAATTTTTCTACCCCAATTAATAACTCATAACAATATTTTAAATCGACTCATAACCTCACTTTGAAGCTTATCTTATAATTAAGTTAATTAAAAGATTTAGCAACCCTTTTGATGAATGTTGTATGTCTAACATCATGCATAACATATTGCTTCACTCTTGAAAAGGGAGGGTCTCCACTCTTGCACAATAGGGGAATGCTTGATCTGTCATGGCATCCCTTGTAGTGGAGAACACCTCCTCCCATTGATTTAGCCAACAACTCTATTTCATCATGAATTTTGGCATTATTTTCCTAAGCCTTTGTCCAAATTTATGTGTGAAAATGATATAAAAATTTGTAAGATTTTGTATTTAGATTAAGTCATATTTTCATCACAAACATGGTCTAGTTTCTTAGGAAGTAAGTTTAGGACTCTAATCTTCTTCCTAATTAAATAACAGCCTAGCTATCTTACAATTACATAAGACCGGCCTACATGGTTTTGAATCATAGGAGGTGTTAACTGGTGGTCACTTCAGGCAGTTGTAAGTCAAAAAGAGTCTGATGAGTTTATCCTCTCTTATGGAGGTAAACTATTATATCCCCCTTCCATTTAGACTTAGGTCATGCTTTTAGCTTGTGCTAAAGCTTCCTAAAATTAAGATATGAGGTTGCTTGTTTCCTTCAGGCTACTAGCATAAATCTTCTCCTCTTAGGCATTTCCATAATCTTGTGTTGATGGAGTGTAATCCCTAACATTCTAATAAAATTTTAACTCAAATCAAAATAAATCTTCTCTTCCAAACATATAAAGCCTCACCATAGGATAGATTTATGCGCTCACTAGGATTCCTAGTATCATGAGTGCTCCCTACTTGTCTCCCTTTTGAATTCAAAATAAGTCTTTCCCAAGTGAACATTCCCAATTGATTTTCCAAAAATACCCAATCCTTTGATAGTCTAATCTTGAAATCCTTGGAGGTATGATTGATTATTTTAATCGAGAGTGTTCTTAGAAAATCTCCATTTTCTAGAATGTAATTCACTATGGAAGCTTGATTTCATAGGGAACTAAAGAATCTGGCATAAAATAATCCCTATTTTACTTTTCCATGTAAAGTAGGGGAAAGATCTCTGGTATATACGAAGACACATCTGGTTTAGGAGTCCTTATTAAGTGATTAGGTCCATTGTGGGGTGATATTTCTATCTTTCAAGATAGTACATCATACCTTAATGTCACACCCGATCACTTCAATAAGTACCCCCTAAAATCTGCATGGTGTCCCATTGACTTCAAATTAAAACACCACATTAGGTTCAACCCATTAATTACATCAATTTAATAACCCTTCCCAAGCTTCTTTAATTTAATTAATCACTTAATCATGAGCCTTCAATGATATGCTTTGGAAAATAAAATTAGCAATGCTCCTAAAGTGATCTAATATAATTAAGCTCATGTTTCAAAGTTAATTTAGTCAAAGAGGAAAATATTTAAGCTAAATACTCTTATGATTTTCGCACACTTATGTTATTAAACACATAAAAGGGTTAATTGGTTGGCTCTTGAATTTTTTAAATTGATTTCATTTGAATCTAATTAATAATTTTCTTAATTTATCCTTAATTACAAAACACATTAATTAGATTCATTAAGGGAATACATTTGAAATTATTTAGGAGATAGGGGTTAATTTGTTCCAATGGTATCTGTACAATTTTCATTGGTTAATTATCCCTAATTACTCCATTATACTATTCATTAATTATTAAATCACTTAAAAGGGGTAATTAGGATTTAAAGTTTGGAATTTCCCAAATTCCATAGCAAATAATTCTTAAACAAATATGAGAGGCAGAGGACATCCGATAGAATCAACTTGCCAAATTTAAAATTCATTAGCCATGTAGTTTGGCCTTAATTAAAGTAATTAGTCTAAGCTTCAAACCTTAATTATGCACTGTTCATTATATATTAATTGGATAGTTTATTTTTATTAAACTCTCCTCCATCTAAGTTTTTCAAAATGGGTTTATTTGCATTTTTTTTAGATTTTTCTATAATTAGTTATGATTTATTGAAGTTTTGGCCACTTAAATTACATTTTTAGACCTAATTAATTATTTTAAACCATTAGCACCACGTAAACGTTGACGTGGTAGCACTTTCCACATTGTGTCATGATATTGGTTGTTTAAAACATTCGACACGGCTACCAACTCAGCAGTGGCGGATGTAATTTCTTTGAGATTAATCATGTGATTAATAAAGGATTAAATCAAGATTTCTAGTGTGATTAATCATGGTTGTCCATTCTAATCATGCAAAATAGATGATTGATGATCCGCCATCCCATGATCAAGGAAGAAATCTAGGGAGATCGTACAATGTAAATCGCATGAAAACATAATTCATTTTGAAAAAGACCAACACCTATGGCCAAATCTATAGTTGCAAGATTTGTATCTTGCTGGAGCTAAAGATCGATGGTCCATCGATAGAGGTAGATTCATCTTGAAGAAATGAAACCCTGTTAAGAAGGTATCGAGTTTCCTCCATGCCACTCGGTCTGTGGACCAAACACCATAATGGAAGTCATCGGAGTTGGTCTAAAGATGCCTTTCGATGGTTGAATCGATCGAGAATCGATTTGTTTAGGATAACCAAGAGTGTAGTGAAGGTGTGGGGACACTTAATTTAACTTTGGGGAGAGTTTGGTGAGGTTGGAAGGATGGAGCTATCGGGCTTGAAGGAAACTTTCTCTCACCAATGATGGGGTGCACGAGGCACTCAATGAATGATCTAGGACTGCTCGGAATGCTCTAAGGATGATGTGTGTTGACTTTGAATCGATGGGGAGGAGTATACTCTCCTCCCCACCTAAACCAAGGGTTGAAATTGGCTCAACCTTTGGAAGTCATCCGGTCAAAGTTAGTGGTCATAGGTAGCAGGGGACTGTTGAAGTGGATGTGTGTGAGTCACTGTGGGAGTATAGTGGGCGCCCTAGAGTGTATAATTCTCCATAGTGGACCAATGGTTTCCCACGGGTTAGCTCACCCTCTTTTATCCCAAGGCTAACCCCAACATCCTTGGGTTAGGTTGGGAAAGTAGTCTTTTGTCCATGAAAAGCAAAAGGCCACCAAGGGGTGAGGAGTTGGAGAACCCTTCCAAATGGAAATTTTTACCCATTTGGAGGGATTGGTTCAATGTGTTTGACCCAACCTAGGTTCACCATGGGTTGGCACCACCTGGGAAGGCCCATGGTGACCCAAGGATAGGCCATGTCAAGTTTGGTTGGGTTTGGACTTGGTTTGGTTAGGTTTTGCTAAAGTTAAATCATGTAAGTCAAATGGGTCATGTTGGACTAACTTGACCATTTTGACCCAATTGGATCAAAGTAGAGGTTTGGCTAAGTTCAATTGATCATTTGGAATGAATTAGTGTAATTGGTTTAATTCAATTTGGACTATATTTTAGATTTTGTTCATATGATTCAATTTGGGTCATGTACTGAACTAACAAGGCACCCATCAGTTTACAGTGGTCAACTTAGGAAAAAATCATAGGGACTCACATCCTCCTAAGCAAATTTGACCACAAGGGAGACCCACTCATCAAATAGTTAATCAAACCCGACCTAGAGTCTATCCTAAACACATCAAAAATTTATTAATCAAAGATATTCAAATTTGGAGAACAATTTGGTTGAATGGAATTTTCATTGATGAAGAGATTATTTAGAACATTATTTATGCATAATATTTCTTTAGATAAATCCAATTGATTGGAAGCATCGATTGTTCACCTTTATGGTTGATTAATTGGTAGGAGCCACCTTGGTAGGCCTTTTCTATGGTGAAAAGGCTTTCCCAGGTAGGTTCAAACTTGCCTCTTATCTTATGATGGGCTACAGTATTGGTCTCCTTTGAACTAAAATTAGCTCTTTGACCCAAAAATATCTAGGGTGAACTAACTTGTTATGAGCTTGAACCATTATGGCCTTATATAGCTCGAGGTTCTGGCATGCTCGCAGGTGTCTCTCCTCCAGACCTTCGAGCTCTTCCAACTGTAGCTTAGCATTTTGCTTGATTGTAATTTTACCACCCATAATTATCCTTAATGATGGGAGTTGGACCTCTAAGGAGAGAATGGCTTTAGACCCATACACTAAATAGAATGGGTGGATTGTGTTAGAGTTCTATAGGTGCTGCAGTAAGCCCATGAAGCTTCAAATAACTGCTCATGCCATTGTCGCTTATTATCATCGAGCGTCTTCTTGAGTATTTGAGTGAGAGTTTTGTTAAGGCTTTTGTTAAACCATTTGCCTTCTGATAGTAGATGGTAGAATACCTCCAATGTATATTGTGTCTACGGGTGAACTTATTGATCTTGATGCTTTTGGATGCGGTAATATTATCATATATGATTTGGTGATGTATTCTAAATTTATACATGATATGGTCCCTAAAGAATTGGAGCACGTGCTAAACTTTGACTTCTCTGAGCGGAATTGCCTTCGCTCACTTAGAGAAATAATATGTTACTACTAGGATGAACTGGTGAACTTTTGATGATAGAGGATCAATCAGACCCAGTATGTCAGTATCACAATGCTCGAATGGCCATGAATCTATAATTCAGTGTAAAATATTAAGTGATTGATGTAGAATTGCTCCATGCACTTGACATTGGTTGCAACACATGGCTACATCCATGCAATCTATGATCATCGTCGCCTAATAATACCCAAGTCTCTTAATCTTGGCCTTCATCTTCGAACCAGACTGGTGAGCTCCGCATAATCTTGAATGCACCTCAGTCATGATCTTATGAGCTTTGTGTTAGCCAAGATAGCATAACCACATATGATTGAAAGACCATCAGAATAAGACACTATCAACAAGAGCTTGGGAGAGTGCCCTCTGCTTGACCTGGTGAGCTTGAGATTTCCTTTGAGGTAATTTTCCTTTTTTTAACTAATCAATGAAGAGTTGCCTCCAATCTATCTCTTCATCCTTTTTAGCAATGGCAACATTTTCTTTAAGAGTGTATTTGTTAGTAAGTCCAATATCAATAAGGGATAGGATCTGTCTATTGTGAACCTATGATATGGGCTCATCTTTTGGACATGCTAACTCTTTGGTGAACCTGGCTAAGGCATTCACTATGGCATTTTCTCCTTGAGGAATCTTATAGATTTTGACCTCTAGGATCTAGGCTAGTAACTTTATGGTGTACTTATGGTAGTTATGGATTTTGTCCTTTAGAACCTTATAGGACCCAACAATTATTTTGACCAATAGTTGTGAATTTTCAAATATATCTATGTTTTGGATGCCTGAGGACATGGCTAACTCTAGATCGGTGATTAGTGCCTTATATTCAGCTTCATTGTTGGTGTAGGCTTCAGATAAATGATATGAGAATCTCATCATATCCCGATCTGGCGTTAGAAGGATTATCCTTACCCCTACCTTACTTTGAAGAGTAGATAGTGGTTCTTCACCTCTTTGAGAGGAAGTCGCACCATCAAAGTACATCTCTCAGTGGTGAGTATTTGCATCCCCTAGATTTCATGATTTGTTCATTGAGAAGATCATCATTAAGAGGGGACTTCATTGGGAGAGGGTGTGCCATAAAGAAGTTTGCAAGTGCTTTCCCTTTCACTGCATGAAGAGGTATGAATGTGATGTCAAACTATGATAAAATCATGGACAATCATACCAACCATCTGGATAGCATCAGTCGTGTCATGAGATATTATAGTGGATTGACTCTAGAAATTAAGCTACTTTGTGAGAAAGCATATAATGTCGTAGCTTCTGAGCTATGAAGATCAAAGATAGGCAATGCTTCTCAATGGATGGATAGTTCAACTCAACATATCAAATGATGACTGAGATGGTAGAGCACATTATCTTTCCCCTTGTCATTAGGTTAGGCCAACAAAGTGTCAAGGGAGTTGTCCAATGTAGTAGTGTAGAGTATGAGGGGTTAGCTTGGGATAGAGGCGGCTAGGACTGGTGGTGTCATGAGGTACTGCTTGATACTTTCAATGCATGTTGGAATTTATCATCCCACTTGAATTTGGCATCTTTCATGATAAGTGCTGACAATGGTTGACATCTGCCTGATAGGTTGGATATGAAGCATCTTAAATACACCAACCTCCCTTAGAATGATCTTAGTTGAGTTAGACTTTCACGGAGAGACATTTCCAATATCATTTTGATCTTCTCTAGATTAATCTCAATCCCATGGTTTTGGATAATGAACCCCAGAAACTTTCCTAAAGGTACCCTAAATGCACACTTAAGAGGGTTCACTTTAAGGTTACATTGCCTCAACTGCTCAAAAACTACTCTCAAGTCAAAGAGATGGTCTTCTTTTTCTTTGCTTTTGACCACGAGATCATCGACGTAGCACTCAACTTGGTGGTCAAGAAGTTCATCAAAGATTCTAGTCATAGCTTGTCGATATGTGGCACCAGTATTTTTGAGGCTAAAAGAAATGACCTTATAACAATAGATTTTGATATGGACTCTAAAAGTAGTGTTCTTTTCATCTTCAAGTGTCATCTTGATTTGATTATATCTAGATGAATCATCCATGAAAAAGAAAACCACATGATATGAGGCAATGTCCACCATCAGTTTTGATATTATTAGTGGGAATTCACCTTTTAGACATGCCTTATGTAGATCCCTAAAATCAATGCATATGCAAATTTGGCCATACTTCTTTTTAATTAAAACAACATTATCCAACTAAGTAGGATATTTTTCTTTCCAAATGAAACTAGCATCAATTAGTTTCTTAACTTTAAGAATGAGTTATTGTTCAATGTCCAATCGCATGCGTCTAAGAGCTTTCTTGATGTCATTAATGCTAGTTTATGAACTGCAACTTCAAGAGATAACCAAGGTATTTCTTCATAGCTCCATGCAAAGTAGTCCTTAAACTCAGTGAGTAGCCTAACTAAGTTATTGGTTATATATTTATTCAATAAGAAACTGATGTATATTAGGCGTGGGTTATATTTAGTACCTAAGTTGATTTCCTTGAGCTCGTCAATAGTTGATCTTATTTCTTCTTCAAATTCTTGGGGTGCATCTTTGACTTAGAGATCATTTGGATCATCTGAAGTTTCTATACACAACTCTTCATGTGAATTAGTATGATTTGAGAAGAACCTATCAGATTTTAGGTGATTGGTTATGACTAAGAAAAAATGTCATTATCTACTGAGCCTATTATGCCAAAGCCTAGTCCTGGTCTTGATTGAGAGTTCTTGCATTTGTTGTCCCATAGCTTTTCAAAGTATTCTGACCTATTCTTAGACCATGCATGTGGAATTAAACCTTTCTTTTCAAAATTTAAAGCATAAGGAAAGTACCAATCAAACGGTAATTCTATTAATTCTTTGAATGATTCATCCTCAAGCTCTACATCAACTTCTTGGCTTGAAGATGTTGCTCATGGATAAAATCTCTAAAGTTTAGCATTTGCATATGTCTTGGTAGCTTTCTTAACTATCAAACCCTCACCTCTTTATGAGGAAAGTGGGTTTAGAGCTAAAGTTTTCATATGCTATTTGATAGTTTCACATAAACAGGGCTCAGATACACTCATGCTTTGTATGGGGACCCAGTCTTCATCACTGTCAAGCTCAAGTGTCACTTCCAATGGGGTTTATTGATCTAAAGAGGTAGCTGGTGTGTTCAATACATAGGACTCACCTTTTGAACAAAATTCCAAGTCTATATATATAATAGGAGTACTCCTTGATGCTAGAATGAACCTCCTGGTGGTTGGTAAGTATGGAGGTCTACCACCTTTGGGGCTTCCTCTAGACTTGTCTCTATCTAGTCCTGATGGAGGTATGGTCACCTTACCCACTTGTTTGAATGGAGTGATGAACTATGAGTGAAAACTAACCTCGGGCTCTATTTCCTCCCTAATGTCTTCTTCTTGCTCCCTTTTCTTTTCTTTTTCATTTTTCTATTCTTCTTCTTTTCATTTCTTTTCTTTCTTTTCTTTTTCTATTTTATTTTGATTAAATTCATGAGAGAAGATATTTTGTTTCTTGTGGAGATAATAGGTTGCATTCTCATAAATCTCAACCTCATGTATTGTAAACTGCTTGAGATCTCCTTTGACACAGTATTCAATCCCATCCCTAATAAATTTAATGCACTAATGTAGGGAGGATGGAACAATGGTATTCTCATGAATCCAAGGTCACCCTAGTAAAGTATTAAAAGATGTATCCAAGTCTATTATGTGAAACTTGGCCTCAGTCTTCCAATCATCTATTTCCAATGGCAACATTATAGAGCCTAGGGCCCTCTCACCTTATTCATTGAATCCTTTCGACATCATCTTCTTAGATTGAGCTTTAGAGATAATCCTCAAGTAGGCAAGGGTTTTTAGACTCATAATATTCAGTGAAGCACCCAGATCAACCAACACTATGGACAACCTGAACTTGCCAACATCCACTATAATGTAGAGGGGACAGTTATGCTTTATCATCGCTAATAGTAGGCCTTCATCTAAGAAGGTCACTTCCAGAACTTCTTTTAAAAAGTGTGTCTCCTCCCCAACCAAATCAATAGCAGCCAATTGAGCTAAGCATATCTTATGGTCAAGCAATGCTTTGACTAGTGACTCCCTCATATCTTTGGATAAAATAAGGGCATCATATATGCTTAGCTTAGCTGGAAACTTTCTAAAATATGTCAAGACATTGTAGTCAACTTTGAGTTGGTCCTCCATAAGCATATCCAAGGGCAGAGCATCTTCTGGAGGGGTTATCTGCTCACTGGAACAAATGACCTATTTACCCTTATCTTGAGGTGCTACCTTAGGAGGAAGAACTTTGCCACTATAGAGGTTAACTTTAATGACTTCTTATGATGAGGAGCTTGTGAAAAGTTTTACCTACTCATCGGGTATACCTGTAGCTTCTCCTCAAGGATCATCAAAGTCAGATGACTCCAAATCTATCTCAAGTGGTGAACCTTAGAGATTTAGAAAAGGGCAATCTATTTCTAAATCTGAGTGGAGTTGATCAAATTCATTCTATTGTGACTTGGAGAGCTATCAATAGGAATGAAATAATTGAGGTCATCAAAAGTATACAAGATGTAAGCATAATTAAACTTCTTCATTGATTTCTTCAATTTGGGCACCACATAATAAAAGTCAAGCAAAGTAAGTGGCTTGAGTGGCTAAGTGCCCTCATCCATGAATACAACACTTCTACTGGTGATGGTGGAACTAGTAGATGTGGTAGCTATAATGGTGGAAGATAGAATGCTGGATTAAGATAGTGGTGATGCTATGGAACTATCTCGGGCATGTGGTGGTTATTGATGTTGCTGGGCTTTCTCCCTCCCTATGCTATCCCTCACAATTGGCAGACCTTCCTTAGTGTTAGAAGTCTGAGCTGAGTTAGGCACCTGTAGAGAAAGTTTCTTGATTTTAGAGATAATATTTTTAGAAGTACGGGATAGAGAGATATCTTGATCTTCTTTTATCTTAAGAGGATCAGATCTCTCCCCAAAGATTACTTTAATGGAACCAATTGGTTATTCTACTAGGTATTCCTTCGGAGTCACTATAGCTCCTGACTTATACCTGTGCTCAAGCCAATCTTTGAATTTAAGCAATCCTCCAAGACATGGCCTAGCTTGTAGTGGTAGGGGTCACTCCCACCCACTTCCTCTAGCTTTCTAGGCTCGGATAACTAAAAGTTAGGTTTCTTAAGAAGATTTTTGAAGATTATTCTGACTACCTCCCTCTTTAATGAAAATAGTTTGTTGAGTTTGTCAACTAGAGTAGGTGGATAATAGGTACTTAATGGTAGATACTAGCACTGCCATTGCTATGTACGCTATTGAGGTGTCCGTTGGGTGGCCGATATAGTGGAAGAGGAGGTGGAAGTGGAGGCTGTTGAACTCTAGGCCTCTCAAACTATGCTCTCACTGGCTATTTCCCCTTATCTAATGCACTAGCTTCTTCTCAAATACCTTTTGAGACTTGGACTTGCATGTTTATTCTGAGAAGGGTAGCTGCTTGGCTTCCTCTTGTAGATTGGCTACCTTGCTAATTAGCTTCTCAAATGTCTTAATGGTTAAGCCCTTAAGCATGAAAGCAACTGATCAATGAATATTCTTAAGAAGAATTTCAATGGCATATTATTCTTGCAGTTGTGGTTTACATTTTATACTTAGGTTTCTCCACCTAAGAATATAATCAATAAGATACTCATTGGGGTTTTGTTTTTTTATAACAAGGTCCTTTACAGTTACTCCCTACTAAGCTCCTGCTAATCTCTTAATGAAAAGTTATTCTAACTCCACAAAATACTTCACCAAACCATTGGGCAATTTGACATACCAATCAAAACAACTAAAGGCTACTCTTGAATCAATAGTAGGCATCACTACCACCAGCATTGTAACAACTGGCCTTAGAATATGTTATATGCTACCCAGGGTTCCCAATTCCATTGAATACCTTGAAGGACGGTGGAAAAAACCTTGGGGTATTGAACTACATTGAATTCCTCAGGGTAAGGTCTACCCTTTAGAACTGCTGAGCTCCCTTGGGCCTGCACCAATGCTTCCTTAACTTATTGCTCTACCATGTGCTTAATATCATTCTAATAAATGGAGGTCTTATCAGTTTTCTTCCTATGTAGGCTATTGATATCCTCATCCATCAGAGTAGTGCTCTTAGGATGGTCTAGAATGTGTACCAACTCAGGTCTATTAGCCTCCATAGGAGTGGGTTGAGGGACAGCCATTTGATTCTGCAATGCTAACATTACTGCCATTAACTCCTCTACTCTCCTCTCCATTCTAAAAATCTGGTCATCCTTAAGTTTGATTTGTTGGAGAAGGCATTGAGTTGAATCTAATGCCTCACCTTCCTCAACTACAATACCCTAAGCTTCTTGGCTAGGCGCTTTATGTAAGAATCCCTATCAACCATGTGGACCTTCGCTACATCATCTAGGAGGTCATTCTAATCAACATTAAAATATACTTTGTCGGAGTGGTCATCTCCAACTATCTGTCTCACTATGGCACAATAGTCCTCTAATATCTCCTCCAAAGATCGATCATCTACTCTAGCTGAAACTACTGGGACATATGCTAGGTGATGACTCACTACTGGACTATGCTCCAAGGAGGTGATGCACTTTATGTCTTGGGTAAGAGGGATACTCGTTATGATTGGTTCAACAGTCATGGGAGCCAACTTAGAACTCCCTTCTTCCTCCTTCTCTTGCTAAGATAGTGGAGCAACTATGACACTCTTGAGCCGCTACTCCATCATCTCCACTATTAAGGTAGGAAATCAAGTGGGAGAGCTCACGTTGCATCAACTGGCAAGGTGGATGGAGTGTAGTCCTTGGGCCATAGTCATATCACCAAGGGGAATGATTTCTCTCTAGATACTATCTTGTGGTACTTGATGGGAACATCGGATGGTAAGACATGAACTGGCAATGGTGGTCAGCGAGTGGAGTGGTGTGATGATGATGACATTTTCTCCCTCTCCACCGAACGTCTCTTTCTATGGACAAAACCAGTAAGGACTATTCGGTCTGAATGATCAGCTCCATTAACATACTGATTGGGGAGATCATTCAGGCCACTATCTGGCAAACCACCTTCTATCTCTTTTGTGTGCTTCAGAAGCAATCCTGGCCTTTATGTCCCTCTCTCTTCAAACATGATCCTTAACACTCCTAGGGATAACCAGTCTCAAATCATGTAGGGTGGCAGACTCAGATCGTCCATATGCTCTCCTAAGATGCAAAGCATATGCAAGTATGTATTATAAATTTAAGCAAGTATGTTCCATTATTAAACCAAGAAAGTGAGATTATCTAAGACCTCCTTAGGGCTACTTAAAGCCGCATGTTCTTGGGATGTCCAAATTATATACTTGCTAATTTACACATAAGCATATACCTAAGAATGGAAACAAAACCATGCAAGGTTATGTATGAAAATCCTTTAGTCATGTGAAGTTTAATGGCATGAAGAAAGAGGTTTTATCTTATATTCTAGCATATACATACACATAAATGAAATTAAGTAATTATGTGTCATTGTTAAACCAGAGAAGTGAGATTATATAAGACCTCCTTGGGACTAATTAAAGCCTCATGTTCTTGGGATGTCTAGGCCATATACTTGCTAATTCAAATACATATAAACATAAGCATCAAACATATGAGTAAAATAATTCATTGCTTTCTTTAAGTTACAACCAAATGGACATTTCATTGAGTGTTTACAATGGTTATTGATTTAAATTTCAAACTATTTGAATCATAATTAACTTATAATTGTAACATAATTTAAGATTTATTAGTGATAATAGCTTCACCATATAATAGCATTTATCCAACTCATGCAATTTGAATGCAATCATATTCTTTTAATTTTCTTTTAAAACATGTATACATGAAACAAGTGGCATACATAATTATGGTAATTTAAAGGAAGTAATTAAATATCACCACACAATATATTTGGTTTTGTTAAATTTTAAGGACAATAAAGTTAAATAATAATTCCTTAAAACTAACCAAAGCTTCTTTAAGATTTAATTTTTAAAGTTCAAGTTTTTTTTTTAAAAAAAACCCTAAAGAGGAGAGATGATACTTAGGGTTCACTCCATCTCATGTTAGCTATTTGATATGTTTAAGGAAGTAAATATATTTTATGAATTGATTAGCTAATGCTCTAATTTAAAGTTGCCTTTAGAGTTTCCTCTAGAGTATACTCCTCCCCACCTGAACCAAGAGCTGAGATTGGCTTAGCCTTTGGCGCTTGTCCTGGAGTTATTTGGAGGTGGAGTTGGTGGATGTGTGTGTGAGAGGTCGAATATAATGGTCTTCCATGGAGTGTACACTCCTTCTTAGGTGAACCAATGGTTGCCCATAGGTGAGCTCACCCTCTCTTGGCTAAAGGCTAAACCCAACAACCTTGGGTTAGGTTAGGTTGGTGGTCCTTTTGTCCAAGAAAGGCCAAAGGTGGCTGCTAAGGAGTGGGGTGATGGAGAACCCTTCCAAATGGGCATTTTGTCTCATTTGGAGGGCTTCATTCAATGGGTTTGACCTAACTCAGGTTCACCATGGGTTCGGCTCACTTCGGCCAGCCCATGATGGCCAAAGGATGAGTCATGCCAAGTTTTGTTGGGTTTTGCTCAATCTAACTCATGTAGGTCAAATGGGTCATATTGGGCTAAGTTGACCATTTTAACCAAATTAGGTCAAATTTGGTGTTTGGTTAAGTTCAATTTATCATTTGGAATGAATTAGTGCAATTTTTTTTATTCAATTTGGACTAGATTTGAATTTAGTTCATATGATTCAATTTGAATCAAATGGGTCATGTTGACCAATTTGACCATATTGGCCAAATTTGCTTGAGCATGGGTTAGGTCTATGTTAAATTGATCATTTTTGATTGATTGGAAGAGTTGATTTGAATTAATTTGAATTATGAAGTGATTTAATTCAATTTGACCGTTTAGTTCAAATTGGGCTAAGTAAGCCAATTAGATTGGGTTGACCAAATGGAGTCCAATTGAAGGTTGGATTATGTTAAATATTCTATTGGTGATTTATGAGAAGCATTAGCTTCAACCAATTTGGTTTTAGATTTGATTTGTCTTAATTTGGCTCTTTAAGTCAAATTAGGTCAACATTGGTCAAGAGACCAAATTAGCTTGGTTAGGTTCAATTGGCTTCATTTGGTGGTTGATTCATGTTCAATATTCAAATTGTGATTGATGAGAGTCATTGATTATAATTAAATTAGCTTAGAACATAATTTGGTCCAATTTGGCTCATTAGGTCACTTTGGTTTAACTTGGGTTAAGGGGGCCAAATTGGCTAGGTTAGGTTCAATTGATTTTAATGGAGTGTTCAATAATGACCTATAATCATCAATGAATAGATTGGATAGATTTATTTGATTCAATGGGGGTTAGATTGAAGTTTTTTCTAATTAGACTTTTTAGGTCACCTTAGGTTAAGTGGTTTGGTCAAGTCAATTTGGACAAATTGAGGTTATGGATGGTTGGAATATATTTAATGATAAATTCTATGTTGATTGGTGGCTTTTACTACAAAATATTTGGGTTTGATTGGGTTTTGACTCATTTGAATCCTTTAGGTTAAATGGGTCAACTTGAGTTACTTGAATCTAATCGATTTAGCTGGCTTGAATTTAGTTGGCTTGATTGTAATTGTTAGAATTGTTTGAAATGGTTCATTGAATAAATAGAACAATTAACAGAAAGGAATTGAGTTTGGTTTGCTTGGGGTGGTTTGAATTGAATTATAGGATTGAAGTAGGTTAGCTTGAGTTAAGGTTTAAATTAATTTGGCTTGGAGCTTAGAATAGGAATCAAATTCAATCATGGTCAATTGATGAGTTGAGGTTGAGGCTTCAATCATTTGGTTTAAGTTCAAATAAATTGGTAGGTATGAGTGTTGATCTAGGCCTTATGGTAGGTGAAGCCTACTCATCCTAAAGTAAGGTCTAGGCCTAAGGTGATGCCCTGCAAGTCTCTTAGCCTATGGGCTCCAAATTTTTTTGCGTGGCCCCTCAATAAGGAGAGTTTAGATTTGTAGCTAGTCAAATTCTTAAAACATAAATGAATTTGGTGATAAGAAGCTATCTAGAGATTTCATCCTCATTTTGTTAGAACTTTAAATTTAGTTCCATGTTTCATATAAGTGTAATCACCTATAATTAATTACCTCTCTTAAGGGTGAGGGAGAACTTTTATTTAAGGCTAGTCATTAGGTCACTAATTGCTTAATGTATAACAAAAGCATGTGATGTTTTATAATTTTAAGAAATTTATCATTTAACTTAAAGTGTATGTTGGAGGATAAGGCAACACACCCAATCAATATTCCATGGTTCCATCATCCTAGACTACCATGGTCCTTGGACTACTTAGTTAGAGGAGTCTGTCGACCTAACATGATCAAAGGATCATTATCAGCAACCATGGGTTGGTTCAGCCTAAGTGACTTTGTAGCCCATAATTGATATTTATTTTAGGAGATAACATTAAGTTCACTTTAGCTAACAGAGGGTGTTTTTCCCAAATCAATAAATTCTATAATTCACAGGTAAAGAACCAAATCCATTGGGAAATATACGAGCTATAGTCTTGACCATAATTTGACCATAATTTAAAGGTGATTGTAATAGTAATTTATGTTGTGCCATTTCATAGCAAAATCATAAGGTTAAAGGACACGAGTCACATCCTTATTAAAGTGAGATTATTTGAGTGTGAATATATCAATATACTTGATTTCAAATTGTCTTCTTTATAAGCAAAATTTTTCTTAATTTATCACCCTCAAAAAATGATTATGAATAAGTGAGTGATTTATACTTTAAGTTTTAAATGATACATTTAATCGAATCAATGTTTTTTCTAATTGAGACATTTGATTATTTCATAATTATTATTTGAACATGCAATGACTTAACATTCAAATTTTAGAAAATGTTCTTTGTGACAACCCCTTTGGTTGAAATTTTCAATCAACATGGCCATCATCAAGGTTTTTTGACCTACTTAATCATTCAATTTATCATTCTAAACCTAATTAACTCTACTAATCTAATAATAGAGGATTACATCTAGGTTTATAATTTGATAACTTAATTTTGGGATGACATAGTATTAATATTTTGGATATTTGATGATAATAACCTCTCTAATTGAAATATACAATCAACACAAACATCATTAAAGTTTTAGTTGATTATCTCCTAGTCATATGATCAAATTAGTTTTTGAAATATTTTTTTGAGTATAGAGTTATAACAATATTAATATTAACCATGATTATATGATGGAGTTAGCTTCTCAAAGATTCCCTAAAAGAGTGAATATTATAATAACAATAATGGGCTTTATTAAGACTCAACCAAAAAATCAACCTGCGCAGCATCCTCAGACACTAAATTTAGACTTTTCACACATGCGTCAAGGGACATGAAGGAAATTTTAATTTTAAATATCTTCACATAATTGTTCATTCATTTCTTAAAGCATTTATACATGCATTAAGGCGTTCAAAATTGAGCTTAAAAATTCCTCAAAATGTATGTGAATATATCATTTTTTTTAAAGTTATTTGCATGAATTTTAAATCATCAAGATTAGATGTTTTATTGTCTATAGTAAATGTACTATTTTACTATTCAAGTTGTTTACATGCATCCCAATGTAGTGAGATCGAATAAGGAGCTATCTTATAATGCATGATGGTGTCTACTTATTCACTTAAAAGCTCACATAAGTTTTGAACCATTTAAACAAGTCATAAACTCACTTCAAGATGTTTGCAATAAAATCATTCTTTTATTTAGGCATCTACATATATTCCAAAGCTATGGATTAGGATATAAAATTAACTTGTGATATGTGTAAGACATTAGTTTCTTCAAGTACTTGCATGGGTTAATGAGATGTCTGAATTAAGCAAGATATTACCTAAAAATCCTACATGAAATTCATCTTCATTTGAATATTTGTATGCATATCAAAACCAATTGGATTGAATGAGAGTTGTTTAGTGAAAATGTCCTCATTTAGGTTGTTCACACAAATTTTTAGGTATTTAATATGAATACAAAGTTTCCTCAAGTACATGTTATATTACTATTACTTTAAGTCAATATTGATGCAGTGAGATTTAATATGGAGTTATCTCATAATGTGTAAAAGTATCATGTTAATACATTTAAAAGCTTGAAAAAGTTTGATGCACTTGATTAAGATATAGAATCACTTCAAAATATATGCAATAAATTCACTTTCATTCAAATATTCACACATATTACTAAGCTATAAATTCATATATATAATTTGTCCTATGCACGTGCAAGAGTTTAACTCTTTCAAACACTTGCATGAATTATAAATCATCAAATTTAAATATAAAATTGCTCAAAAGTACATGCAAAATTATATTCATTTGAATGTTTAAACAAATTCAAAGGAAAAGATTCATTTCACATCAATGTTTAATGCATATAATTCACACTTATTGATGCACTATCTAATTTTACTTATGCTCATAAAAGAGCTATCAAACTTTTTGTGAGCTCTTATATCTCAATCTAAATCATCTCTAACTCTCTCCATTCAAAAAGAACTTGTCTGAACTCTAATTCTATGGTATTTTCAATGCATGCATAATATTATTAAATGTGGATTGAAAAAGCTCTCACTTATATTTATTGGCACACTATTAGAATCATTTCAAATTTGATTCAAATCTCTCTTTTTAATTCACTTGATGGGATAAATAGTGTAATTTAAATTATTACTAGAAAATTTTGTTTGTTTTTATTGACAAATCATGTGATCATGCCCAAACTCCATTCACCTTCAATTTAATTAGCATGATATACATGTCATTTAGATTATCCATTAGTATTTAATTTTCATAACTTTACATATATATGATATCATTTCATTTTGTGCTTGAGCATTAGGATATTCAATTGTAAGGCATTTTGTTAATATGTTCATTGAAACTTTAGTAGTACTAGCATCATTCGTATGTAGAGGGCTACTTCAGGAGCGCAAAGCCTTCCCTCTACATTAAGAAAAGCACATATGATTGGCATTGTGAATCATTGTGGACATAAATTTTAACCACCACCTTCAAAAACACATGCACAAAAGTCCAAACATAGGATATCCTCACCACATTGGAACAATGTGCATGAATGCTTAATTTTCACATATTTTTCTTGCTACATTTGGAACATCGTGTGGGTTCTTAATTTTGATGATTTAGCATATTCACTTTTGCATTTTATACCTTTGTGCACAATAATAATGGTTATGTATTAAGGAAACAAAGTGACAAGATTTATGAGATTAAAACACAAACCCTCTTTTATAAATCAAAAATAGAAATTTAGAAGATTTTAGACATGATTCTTACATAAAAGTATAGGGAATCTCTCTCTCTCTCTCTCTCTCTCTCTCTCTCTCTCTCTAAAGAAGAGAGAGAATGGCTCAAGTAGATATTGAAGTGGGCTAAGGACTTAATTTTTGCACAAGAATAGGGAAGAATCTAACGTGGGGTTGTTAGTCGACTTAGGTTGGTTGGTTTGGTCCAGTTTGGGTGGAAGTAAGAAGTGATGAGTTGCATTTATGAGAGGGTTGTGGGAATAGGAGGCTAATAGGAAGAAGGGAGCATGTGGTTGATGGACTCTAAATATGGGAGGTGGGGTTTACTTGCGTGAAATAGAGAAGAAGATCGATAGGGAGACGAAGGCCAAGTGAAACTATGGGAAAGAGAGCTAAAGAAAAGTGGGGTGGTTGTTGTTTGCTTGAGAATTGCTAGGCTCAATCTGAGATCATAAGAACAAGAGGGGGAGGGGAGAAGGCATCGACCTTTGGAAGACGGAGCAAGCAGGGCAGTTTGTTAGTTGGATGATTGGACTTATGTAAATAATTGGGAGGCTTTGGCATGTGATAAGAAAAAGTAGCATCAAGAAAATCATGGCTTTGGAGAGAATAAATGGGAGAGAAGAGTGAATGGCCTATTATGGGAGTTAGAGATGGGGCTAGGAAATCAGGTTTCACATAAGGATGGGACTAACCTATTGGGCTGGGATATTATTGCTTCTTAATTTTTTTTTAATTAGACAAAATGGGTGGTAGTTAATGGAAGCACTTGGGCAATACAAAGATGATTGGGAAGAAAGCTTGGAATACAAAGTAAAGTGGTTTTAAGGGATCTGAATTGGCTGATGAAAAATTAATAAGTATTTTAGTAAATAATTCTCACTTTTTAATAAAATGATATGGCTATTATTAATAGAATTAAAATCATGATTTTATGCATCAAAATAAATCACTTGAATATTTTGATCTCTTTTCCACTATCATTGCTTGTAGATTCTCGATTTATGCAATCTCATCCCAAAATACATATAAATTTTAATGAAAATAATCATAGGTAGTATGGTTGTGATTTCTAAGTATTTTCAAACTTTCAGATGTAGTGGAGTTGACTATTTTGAGATCAGAGATTATTTAAATAATTTTGATGATGATCAAAGTGAATTCAAGCCTAAATCACTCGATATTAACATAAACTCATCAAAATTGATTACAGAAGGCCACATTTGATAGATTTTGACTTCATGTCAACATCAGCATAGTCTATTTTGCAAAAAAAAGTTCATTTATGTTGTTGAGGCCCCTAACTCTAATATGCATCTAATCACACTTAAAATTTATTTTTTCCAATCTAGCGAACATTAAACAATGTGATAAACTTCATTTAATTAATTTTTGGTTTGCAGATGCACTGACATAGTTTATTTTCAAAATTGATAGCATTTTGATCAATTTTGATCATAATTAAGACATTTTAATTTTGATTTATGTGATGTGTATTCATTAACCATTAGTTTCATCTTATATACTCAATTTGACTTATTAAACACACATATAGGTCAACATACATAATCCCAAATTTGAAATTTTAAACTTCTAGAACCTAAATACAATATTTAAATAATAAAATTTAAAATTAATTATTTTGTTAGTTTGATTTTCGATGAACCTTAATTAAGCTCTTGGCTTGGCACATTCTAAGCCTATTATAATTGGGTCCTTATTTAAGTATCCTGATATGCTTAAGCTCTAATTTGTTACTTATAATTTGGCCTTCACTCTTTTGATCATATATTTTTACACCATTCAATTTTTCTACATATAAAATAAAACCATCATTAATAAAATAATAATATAGTATTATTTAACATCAATGATTAAATTGATTATTACTTAATTCTTAATATATGTGGTGCTCAAAATATGAAGAGGGTGGACACCAAGTAGATCTTAGGGTACTTATTAAATAATTGAGTACAGCATCAAAGAATAATATGGTACCTCAAAAGATAGAAATATCACCCTACGGTGGATTTAATCATTAAATAAAGACTTCTAAGGCCGATGGGTTTTTGTGTACTAGAGATTTTTCCCTTATCTTATATGGATGAAGAAAGATAGAGTTTTTTTTAAGATGGGTATTTAGTTCTCTATAGGGGCGAGCCCTAATAATAAAATATATCACATAATACATAATCACTTAAGAAAACTCTCAATTAAAGTGGTCAGTTAACATCTCTATGGATTTTAAAGTTAGAGATCTAAGGACTAGTTATAATGGAAATCAAGCGAGAAGCTTAAATAGAAATAATTTTTAACAAATTCTAAAAGAGGATAAATAGGAAATAATACTAAGAGGCCAAGTAAGCACTTTAATCTATCTTATAGTTGGTCTTCTCATTTTTAAGATTGAAATTTAGATTAAGTTTGGAGCTGGCACTTTATTAAAATGCTAGGTATTATGTCCTAACAGCATAGAACTATGGGAATGCATAAAAGATGAGAACTTACACTCATAGCAAAATAAAAATAAGTATCCTCTGATCTTAAATCAAAAAGTGCTTCAGCATAAGCAAGATGCTCGACTTATTCTAATTGAGAATGTGGGATACAATGGTACATTCTCACCCAAGAATATGATCTGTCAACTCTTCTAGACTACAACTGCCTAGAGCAGATGTCAACTAACACCACCTATACTTTAAAATCATGTGGTTAAGTCTCATGCAAATACAAAATAACTACGCTGTTATTTATTAGGAAAGAACATTAAAAGCCTAGACTCACTTTTTAAGATTTTATGATCATGAATAAAATGAGTAATGAATCTAACTAATGCAATAAAATTATATCTTCTACAGATTTTATACTCTCAAGTTTGACTCAGGCTTGGTAGTTTTTTATGTTTACATGAATGATGAAACTAAATTATGAGCTAAATTAGTGGGAGGAGGTGTTCTTCACTCAAGGGTGGCTACCTATAGTGGCAAGCTCTCTTCCTTATCATGTGATGAGTGAAGATCCTTCATATTCAATGGGAGAAGATCAAGATGATTATGCATTTATCACAAACCTAACTGCTTTCTAAATCTTTTATTGATTATTCTAGGCTTTAGATTGAAGTAATGAGTTATATTAATTTAGTTCAGGTTGATAATTAAGTTTGGGTAGAAAATTTAAATCTTAAAGAGCCTTTCAAAATCAAGGACATATGTAATAATCATCACACTTAAATAAACTTATGAAAAGCATATCATTTCTAATGCATAATCAATGTGAACACACTAAATCAATCAAATCAAATTAAAAATAATGAAAGGTTGGTGCGACCAAATTTTGTTATACATCTCAAAAAAGAAAAAAATGAGTAGTCAAGCTCTGCCCTTATTTAGCCAGCTTAAAACTAAATATTACAAAAATATAGATAATGGGGGTCTTCACCTTCATCCTTCAAAGTATGGGCATTCTAAAGTATATAAGGCCTCCCTAGTTAATGTCTTCTAGCTATTGCTCTTCCTAAATCCCATGGCTCTAATTATATTCTTAATATAAATTACATTTAAAATTTTAAAATAAGATCCTAACTAATTATATAAAATAAAGGTTAAATAACAACACACAGCAAACAAATATAATCCATATAGTATGGCACCAATGGGTGTCCTACCTAATGGGTTATGCTTATGGAATCAAGTAAATAGCATATGCAAGCAAACAACATTAGCTTTAATTTATAAGATAGGACAAGTATAATTCACATGATTAATAGTTTAAGTATAGATTTCATATTATAGATTTGACTCCTGATTCTAGTTGGGTTTAATATTTCTAAAGAGTATGCAAAGTTATGAATTTTATTCGAGGTGGAACCCATTTCTTTGCAACACCCTACTCCTAAGTTAATTCTAAAGGGGTGAATTTTATGACTTATAATCATCTTAATAAAGAATTAATTTTGTTATATTAAATCCTAAGTTTAAACTAAGTCTAAATGGCATCGTGATCATATGAAAGACATTTTAGGGTTAAGGACATAAGCCATGATTTGCACAATGACACTTGTCCAATTTTCTTTATCACTTTGATATTTTCTTTATAAGAATCATTTTTTATTACGTTATAACTTTAATAAAATATTTAATTTAAATTATAAATTCTTTAAATAAATAATTTATGATTTTATAGATTTAAATATACATGTAATTAATGACTTATAACATATATATATATATATATATATATATATATATATATATATATATATATGTATATATATATATGTATATATATATATATATATCATATATATATATATATATATATATATATATATATATATATATATATATATATATATGAAAAAAAATCCATGTGTTCCTTTTTGTATTAAAAGAATGTGACAATTTTGTGCATATACACTTTAGCATTTGGAAGTACATGTCACTGTTAAACTAGAAATTTGAAGTCGAAATCTCCTTCGGACTAGTAGCCCTATGATCTTGTGTATCCAAACTATATACTTACTACCCATATGTACATGTATTTATATATAGATATGCAAAAGAAGTTGTTAAATTAATAATTCTTAATTATAATCAATTTGAAAATTAATTTCTTTTCATTTATACATATATTTCACTTATCATTTCTATAGGTGTGTGCCATTGTTATACCAAAGATATGACGTCAATAAAGACCTCCTTCGAACTAGTAGCCCTCCTCCAATTTCCAGCCTATATACCTTTAAAAGCATCATCATCACATGATTACTGTAATTTAATTATCTTTAATTATTTAATTTAAACTTATATATGTAATTTATATAGAGAGAAAATAATTTTAAGATTTATTACTGATAATAGCAGTAATGGAATAAGCTTAACAATTGAAATTTTAAACATGAATGCAAATGAATGTTAATCATACATTTTGAAGCAAATTAATAAAATATTATTAAATTTCATGAAGCTATCTACTAATGCCATTAATTTTAAGGTAAATCACATAAACATACTACCATTTAAACTTAATTAGGTTTTCTTAATTAAGATATTTGGATTAAAGTGACTTAAACACATTTGAGAAGATTAAAAACTTTATAAAATAAATATCCCATAGATCCCCTCTATTCATTAAGTGATGTAAGAGCCAAATAAGTGATTTTTATGATTTGTTATGATTTAACAATTAATTATTCTTATTAAAGCCTGAAAGACCCCCAAAATTTAGCAAGTCATAAAATATAAACCCAAAAATCATAAAAAATTAATGGAAATGTAAAATAGTATGTAAAATCAATAATAAAAATTTTAAGTCGTTTGGGCTTATATTTTATGGCTAATTAAATAATTAGAAAAACAATATTTAGGCAATTACTCTCAAAATACCCAAAATCAATTGAGGATTTTAATTTCGTTAGGCTCCTCTATATTAGCTAAGCACAAAAAAGGCTTATTTGTAATTTTTAAAGATTTGTGCAATTAGTTATAAAATTTCTAAGTCCTAGAATAATTAATAGATTATTTAATTAATAAAGCCCCCCTTAATGATGATTTTGAGAATTAATTAAGACCAAAGATCCTAATAAATTTCTCTAATCATCATGAAGTCATTTTAACATGTTTGGGCATGAAGAAGTAATTCAATAATTCTTGCGATTGACTAATTTAATAAATAGCTCCAATGGCTAATTAGGGTTTGAAAATACCCATATCTTAATACATTCACCCTATTAACTTAAAATAATTATAAGAGAGAGAGGACAACCCAAAAATGTTCCTTTAAAATTTCAAGTCATTTGGCCTAGTAATTAGAAATTAATTACAAAATTAATGAAAATAATCAAATTCTAATTAGTCTTTGTTAAGTAGATAAAATTAGAGCTTTTATTTTTCCTTGATTCCTCTTTATTTTAGCTCTCTATAAAGTATTTATTTATATTTTTAAATTTTATAGTTAGCTATATTTTTTTCATAGTTTTGGCCATTTTATTCTAATTTTAAACCTATTTTAATTAGTTTACATACATAGCACTGAGTTAGTCATGCTTTACGCTTGGTGATATGAGATTAGTTTTTAAACCATCCCCCATAGTTGCTAACTCAATGATGGGGACATTATTTCATTCAAAGCCATTTAATCAAGTTTAAATGACTTAAATTAATCCTGCAGCTTAATAAGTTTAAATTTGAGATTATTTTATGTGATTTATCACAACTATCTTAATCAAAATGGACACATGATTCATCCCCCTAATGAGAGATAAACATTATTCATCTTTCGCCAGCTGATCTGAGCCAACCACAACATATATCACACTCAAATTGACTCCATTATAAAAAATGAAAATGCAAGGATCCCTAGAGTTGGATTCTAATGAGATGCAATATCACTTAACAAAATAACAACACTTAGAGAGCTTCTTTATAGTTTCAAAAGTATACCTTACTAAATTCATTATCCTATGAAACTAACGATTGTGGTAGCTTTTCCTTGAAGAAGTGAAGCTCTATTAATAAGATGGTCGCTTGTCTCCCAATTGGTTTCTCTTGAGACTAAGCTCAACCACTTTTCATCTAAGTTTGATTAAACTCCTACTTTTAAGCTCAAATTGAATGAAAATTGATTCATCTGCTCATGTGAGTGAAGGGTGATGGGTGAGTTAATTGGAGTTTGGTGAAGGTTTGATGTTGGTGAATATAAGGGATGGTTGAGTTTGAGGTAGCTTGGTGTCACCAATGATAAGATGCAGGAGGAGCTCTAGAAAACACGAGGGCTGGCACTATGAGTCTGGTTAGACCATTCCATTTTTGGGTTTATATCTAATGTGGGAGGCTTGGTTCAATTGGTTTGGAAGAGGTTCACCTTAGGTTGAGTGCATTTGTGTAGGTTTAGAGGAGTTCAAACATGATTCATGCCAAGTTTGGTTGGGTTGGATATGGTTTGGTTGACTTTGACTCAATTGGATTCATGTAGGTCAATTTGGGTCTAATTGGGTTAAGTTGATCAATTGATCAAATTGGGCCCAAACAGCTATTGGATCATATTCAAATGATGATTTGAAACATGTTAGGGTGATTGGCTCAATTCAATTTGGCTTTGACTCATATAGGCTCATTTAGGCCATTTTGGTTAGGTTGGGTCAATTGGCTAAATTATATCTAATTGAAGATGTTGGCCTTGTTCAATTTTGGATTGTTTGAGTTTTGGTTCAAAGTGGCTCATGTATATTTAAAATGGGCTAGGTTAGGCCAATTAGTCAAACTAGAAAAATTAGGCCGAATTAAAGATTGGGTTATAATCAATAATAAATTTAGGATGGCTTGAAAGTATTGATTTAGTTTGATTTGGCTGAATTTAGTTCACGTAGGTCTATTTGAGCTAAGTGATCTAATTGGTCGACTTGGGTTGCAATTAGCATGGGGAATGTTTAATCATTTATTTGGAATAATTGAAGGCCTTGGGCTAGCTCAATTTAGTTTAGATTATATTTTGGCCCTATATGTTTCAATTGGGCTAACTTGAGCTAGGTGAGCCAATTGGCTAAATTGAATCTTGTTTAGGATTCAATCAAGTTCAAATGATATATATAGTGATTAAGATAAGGCTAATTTCAAATGGTTTGGGATAATTTAGAGTTTAGCCCCTTTAAGCCCAAGTGGGTCAAGTTGGGTCGATTGAACCAATCGATCAAATTGAACCTCATTTATATTCAGTTTAAGTTTAATTAATGTTTTAGATATAATATGCTTGATTGGCTGAAGTTGATTTGGATTTGATAAAATTTTGGGTCAATGCTAATTGTCAAATAGGTTAATTTGGTCAAAGTGGCCATAACTAATTTAAGGCCAAGTCTGCTTTGTTTAGGATTTCTTAAATTGTATTTAAGGTCAAGATTGGTCTATAATTAATTTTATTTATTATATAATGGTTTGGGTTAATCAGGTTAGGGGTCCACTAGTTCAATGGTTTAACCCTAAGGTTAATTTTTATAAGTCTTTAGGTTTATATTTGGGTATCCCTTAGTCACTAGAAGTGTCCTAACTATAAGTGAGGAACCCTTAGTGCATGATTAAAATCTCAGGGTGGCTAGCTAAAATAGTATATGCAAGTTCATGTGTCATTCAAGTAATATAGTGATGAGTAGGAGTATCATTCCCAGGAGGATCTATTTAAAAATTTTATTAAGTATTAATCAATTATTAGCCTTGACTTTTATCCAACTAAGTGAAATATTAAGAACAAACTATATTTTAATTTTTGAAAGTAAATTTTTATAATTTTTATATATAATAAGGTCATTGTTCTTATGATTAAAAATAGTATTCTAAACCTGTGTAATTTTGACATGTATCTAGAATAAACAATCTTATGTAGGGAAACGATGTGGCAATAAATGTAGCACCTAGGCACCGGTGTGATTTTCAGCTTTTAAATATATAATGTCAACTAGAAGCATATATGTTATATTATCTATCTCTAGATCAATACAACCAAACCAATCCCTTAAACTACTTTTCTGCCTAGTGTCGATTAAATTTTGAAAAGTTACTTTTCCCTTTATCTCTCTTAAATTAGTTATGGGTCCTAAAAATTATGTATATCAAACTGACACCTAATACTACACCCATTTGTTTTTCCCTATTATTCTTCTAAGACTCTCTTGATGACTCTAGATCATAACTAGTTTTAACATTACAATTAATCAAATTGTAAATAAATAAAGCTTGGGAAAAATTGAAGCACCGTTTACAATAGAAGCAAAAAAAAGAACTATAGTTTAATATAAGATATCATTCAAAATATACACAAATTCAAAGTTCACACACTCAATTCAATATTTTAAAAAAGTAAAAAAAAATACAATACATAATATGTGTAGGAAGTACTATAAAATACAAAGAAAATCGAAAGAGTGCACTACAAAATTTTCTCTCTTTTTATTGTGTATCCTTCTTCTTAATCTCATGATTATAACCATCCTCACATACTCCACACATAGAAACAGACATGCACGCACACAGCACTTGGAGTGTCACTCTCACTAGACTCACTCATTTATTAAAAACTCTTTAACACTGCTTAACACCCCTTATATATTGTCATTAGATCCATCTAGTATTTTTCACTCTATTCCCCCTTGAAACCATTCAAACTACTTTATGGAATAGCTAAAATTGCTCAGGTCTGGTCATAGTACCTCAGCGCTAGTTATGTAGTGCCTAGGCACTGTGTTCAATGATTTTTAGCTTGAAATTTCTGAGTTTTGTATCTTGGCAGTTCAATGTTGTTCCTTTGCACTAAGTCTGGTGCCTTGGCACTAAAAATCTAACATCATAATATTGTCTTCTCTATTTATGAACTTTATCTTATGATCCTAGCACCTAGGTGCTTTAGATGTAGCACCTTATCATTATACCATGATTTTGCATTTTCTACTTTTCTTTCTTCAATAAGAGATTTCTTGCATAAACACTTAAAATTATAAAAAAAATCATAAAAAAATAAATTTTTACTTAAAAACACATGATAATTACACTAAAATTATTTCACTTATCAAATACCCTCAAACTCAAATCATTACTTGAGGTCCTCGAGTAATCATATGTATTTTCAGAATCTTTAAATTTACTTGATAACAAAATTTTTAGAATTTAAAATAATTAAATAATTGTTTTATTTGAAAAATAAACTTATAAGACTCATTGTTAAATATGAAAAATAGCTTAACTACAATTGCCATAATTCTTACTCAAATTAATATTTCATTTGAGTTAAGTCATTTCAATGCTTAATATTAACATAGTCAATTCTTTTAAATTTTAGTTAATTGACTAATAGATATTATGGTTTATAGGAAGATAAATATTTTATGTGTTCAAGAAACTAAATGGGTTAGGGATAAGGCCAAGGAGATTAATAGTTTAGGTTTTAAACTTTGGTATTCAGATAGAAGTCAAATTAGAAATGGTGTAGGGATGATTATAGATAAAAGTTTGAAGGATAATGTTATAAATATTAATAGATGTATAGATAGAATTATAACTTTAAAGATTATTATTGATACTAATATTATCAATGTTATAAGTGTTTATGCTCCTCAAGTAGGTTTGGATATAGGCTCAAAAGAAAATTTTTAGAATGAATTAGAGGGATAAATACAAAAGATACCTCTTGAAGAGAAAGTATTTATTGGAGGAGATTTAAATGGAAATATTGGTAGAGTGGTAGAATATTTTTAGAGTATTCATGGTGGTTATGGATTTGGAGTGACTAATGAAGAAGGTAGAACTATATTAAATTTTTCTTTAGCCTATGATTTTGTAGTTGCTAGTATTTTATTTAATAAAAGAGATGAGCATATTATTACTTATAAAAATGGATCTAGTAAAACACATATTGATTATTTTTTTTATAAGAAAATATATTGTAAAGATTGTAAGGTCATTCCATGTGAAAGTTTAAGTACCTAAAATCAACTATTAGTTTTAGATTTTAAGATGAAAGATTAGAAGATGAAAAATAAAACAAATTATTTTCCAAGGATTAGATTGGGGTACTTTAAGAACACTAATAAAAATATTTTTAAGAGTAAGCTACAAGAGCTTAGAATTTGTGAAGTTCATAAGAAAGTTAATGTTATGTGGAAAAAAGTAGCAAGTGAAATTAAGCAAGTTACAAAAAATATGCTTGGAGAATCAAAAGGAAAAGCTTCTTTTAATAAAATAGTTGGTGGTGGAGTCAAAATGTGCAAGAAAAGATAAGAAATAAGAAGCATTATTACAAAATTTGATTTAGATGTAAAAACTTAAAGAATTAGGAAATATATAAAGTGGTCTGTAGAGATTCTAAGAAAGCAATATATGATGCAAAAAAATTAGCTTTTAGTGATTTATATAATAAATTAGATACCAAAGAAGGCGAAAGATGTATGTATAAGTTAGCCAACCAAAGAGATAGGAAAAGTAAAGATCTAGTTCAAGCGAGGTGTATTAAGGATGAAAATCATAAAGTGCTTTTCTTAGAAAAGGAAATTGAAAATAGGTGGATGAGGTATTTCCATAAACTATTCAATGAAGGATCTTAAAATACGATTGATTTTAATACCCTAAAAAAATAGAGAATTTTATTTTTATCATCATATTAGTAAATTTGAAGATAGAGAAGCTTTAAAGAAAATGAAATGTGGAAAAATAGTAGGATCTAATGATAGTCTAATAGAAGTGTGGAAATATTTAGAAGTTTGTTGACCTCACTTTCGGAGTGAGCTCTTAACTTTCTCATCATAAATCTAGGACTCTCATAGACACTAAGAGTTTCTTAGTCTTAAGACACTTCTAGTGATTAGTGAACACTTAACCTAACCCTAGAGACTTAGAAGAGTTAGAAAGAATAGGTTGTGCTTGGAATTTAGGAAGACTTGCCACCCTATAGCCACCACCTTTTGCTTCCCTCTTTCAAACCCAAACCTCAAATTCAAATTCAAAGCCCCAAAATTAAATCTAACTATCCAATGATTGAAATCTACCACCAAATTTAAACTCTGAATCCCTTCCTAAGCCCTTTGATTTTATCTTATGAACTTAGCCTTAACCAAATCCAAATCAGTCACAATACAATTGAATTCCCCAATTATTAAATTTAATCTCAAATCAAATTCCAAATCATAAATCAATTACATACTCCAAACGATTGAAACCCATGATTAAGTCCAAATTCTAGAATCTTTTCTTAAGCTATATGAACAACCTTCATATGCTTAGCCAAAACTCCTTCAAACAAACTCAAACTTGGTTGATTTCTTTATAAATCAATCATTCCTTCATTTATATTCACAAATATGAACGAAATTCAAATTCAAACTATTCAAATCAAATCAAAATAAATCAAACCAAATCAAGACCCTTCTTAAGCCATATGGACCCACCTCCATAAACCTAATCAAATCTTGATCCAAATCAACAAAAACATGATTGATTTCTTTATAAATCAAGCATTTCTTCATTTACATTCATAAATATAAATGAAACCTACCCTCCAATGACCAAAAATAAATTAAACCAATTCAAAATCCAAGTTAACCTCTTTAAACCTACATCCCTAAGCTTAATCAAATTTTCAATCTCCAAACTCAAGTGATTTTTCATAACCCATTTATATCTTCATTTATATTCATAAATATAAATGAAATATAAATTTAAAATGACCAAAACCAAACTCAAATCAAATCAAATTCCTAATTTTAGTTTTTTTAGCCATACTTTTGGACTTGGCTAAATGACATCTAAATCAACTCAAAACGCATGGATTCCTTCATGATTCAATCATCCCTTCAATCATTGATCCAAAATATAAACATAAACCAACATTATCGAACCAAATCCAAGTCAACCCAAATTAAGCCCAAGTTAACCCCTTTGGCTTGAAATTATCATATGAACCAAAACCCACTTTGCTCCAAACCAATTGCAATTAGATTTATATTTCAATCCTAGGCTCCTATGTGAGCTGAACTAAACTTGAATCAAATCTTGATCAAGCTAATTGACCCATTTAAGTTCACTTGACCTAAAGTGATCTAAAAGATCTTTTTGAGTCAGGTTCTAATCCAACCCAAATTGGATTGAAGCCCATTTAAACCTCATCAAATCATCAATCATAGGTGATCAATTGCATTGAATTGGGTCAAACCAAGTCAAACCTAGCCTTCGACCAAGTCAACATTTAGCCCAAATGAAACCCAAACTAGCTAAAATCCGTCATATGTCAAATTGATTGAAACCATTGACTCAAACCCATTCATAATCAATGATTGAACATGACTAAACCCTCGATTGAGCTAAACCAAGCCCGATTGGCCACTTGACTTAAGTTGATCCAAATTAGCCTAAAAAGCTAAAATGGGTCAAATCATGATTTACGCCAAATTGATTATAACCAATGGCTCAAGTTCATCCCAAATCACTTATTGAACTTGACCAAAGCCATGATTGAGCCTAAGTTGACCAATTGGTCAACTTGACCCAGCCTAGCCCAAATTAACCTAATAGGTTGAATTGACCAAAATTCAAATTAATTCAAAATTAAACCAAACCAAAGCCTATGATCATTTTCAATCAACCAACTCAACTTGACTCAACACCTAACCTAACCTAATTTTGTCAAATTGGTCAAATTGGTCAACTTGACCAATTTGACTCTTTTGAATCCAAATGAGTCAAATATAAACCTAGGCCAAATCAATCCAAAATAATTGAACCAAAATATCCCAAATTATCATATGCAGCTAACCCAAGCCTTGGTTTGACCTAATTTGACCAATTGGCCAACCCAACCCAACCTTGCCCAAAGGAAACCCATTTGACCAATCCAAGCCAAACCACTCAAATCCAACTTATGAGATCTTGTGGGCCAACTTAACTCAGCTGAAACTCACCCTAAGTCAGCCTAAGACCTCCCCAAAAGCCAAGTGTGCCCCACTAAGGGGATTAGCCATCAAACCATGGGATTTAAACTTCAAAACTAATGGATTCAAGCCAAAGTCAACTCTCTCATCCCCATGACAACCCCTTAGCACACCATGGAACTTTCTCCTGACCCAACCTAGCCCACCTAACCCACCCTAGGTCAACCAAGGAACTTTGGGAGGTGAGTTGACTCACCTCCAACCCAAACAGAGCACCGATTGGCTCTAAGCCCTTGCACCCTTGCACAATGGATCCATGGCAACCTCCCATCACTCCTCCCATCCCTGGCATGCCATTGTGACTTGATGGAGACAAGTTTGGTGGCCGGACGGTGGTGAGCTAGTGCAAATTGTGTGCACACTGTCGTCCACCCATTATGGGAAATTGAGGGTTATACCCCCTCAATTCGAGTGAAAAATCACACACAATTTCATCATGAGCCTTTCTAAGCTAATTCCAAAGCCCCTCAGAGCATTTCCATGGATCCCCAATCCCTCCTCGATTGGCATTGCCCATTCCTGAGCAAAGCTAAAATATGGCATCCCAATCCCGAGCAATACTCCCTCTCCACTAAATCAAATCCAAATTCTTTGCACCTGCACCATCCCCATACTCTATTGAAGCCAACCGAACCTATTCCCAAGTTTCCAAGCCACAAGAGGAGTGAGTTTGATCGGAACTAAGCCCCTCGTGTGCGTGGATTGGTTAACTGAGCATTCTAGCCCAAATCAAGCTCAAAGCTCTTCAACATGGCCTCACCTCAACAAGGCGAAGCTACCTCCTGTGTTACACCACCGAACATTAGCTCCAGTGAGGTAATTTCACAAAGTGGGTCTTGTATGAAAAAGTGGGTTGGTCTTTTGTGAAGAAAATTTGAACCTCATGTGAATTTGACTATTAGATGTGTGTGTCTCCCTTCCTCGAAGGTGTGAAAAGAATTTGGAGATAATCTGATCTTGGGTGAGCTCAGATCGAATGAGGGAAGACAAACGACATTCATCTTTCATCCTTCGCAAATGGGATAGATCATGAGCCATCCATCCTGTGTGATTAGAATGAATAGCTCTGATCAAATCTAGTGATAGATCCTTTGATTCCTTTCCTAAACCATGAATCGAATCGTGGTCGTTCGATCTGGATCATAGCCCACGAGAAAGCCGCTCTCATGCCACGTCATGGGATGGCTTTAATTAGGCTAATCCCAAAATCACATGCCCAATTCAAGAGTAAATCATTTTGAAGATTTTACCTAAAAAATATAATTAGCTTAATAACACCTTAATTAAACATTCAATTAATCTCAAATTTTTTATGGATGCATAGAGGGATGACCTCTGCCTCCCTTATTTTTCTGGGATTCTATTGATTACTTAATTAGGAAAATCACTTAATTAATCCCTAATCACTCCCTTAATCAAATTAATCATAATTAAAGAATGAACAATAACTTGATAAATCATTTAAACCTAATTACCTCTCTTGAACAGTAAGATAACTTAGGAAATGTGATTGGGGGTGCTTTTCCTAATTCATTTCCTAAGTTTTTCTTACTTTTAAAAATCAATTTAATTAATGTTAATGAAATGATTAATTGATTAATTAAGTGACTAAGATAAGAATCTAATTGAATATTTTAAAATGATTTAGGGATTAGACGGTCCTTCCCTTTATCATTTCCCTAAGTTGATTTCATCATTAAAATTAAAACATATTCAAAGTGTTTAATAATTAAAGGCTTAATGAAATTAAAAAAATTAATTCATCCACACCTAAGCAACATTTAATTTATCTTGGGTAGCTCCTGCTCAACCCAAGGAGAGATAATGAAATTATGGTTGGCTCACATGTGTGAGAAAATCATAAAAATAATTAAGTGAGATCCATTAAGCTTAATTAACTATTAATCATAAGCCAATTGCATTAGGCCCCTTTCATTTCTTAGGAGCATTGCAAATTTACTTTCATATGGTTGCATATCATATTGGCTTATTATTAATTAGTTATAACTTAAGGTGATAAGGGTTAAGTAATTCACTTAATTCATACCTTAACTTAATTAAAACATAAAATCAACTTAAATATTCTTCATTAAACCAAATTAATTCATACATGGGTTGGATTAGCAAACCTCTTTCATGTTTCTTAAATCAAACCAAACTCAAAGTTAAAAAATATATATCTTTAAAGAATTTTGGTTTATTTTAAATAGCTTTATTTAATATGATTATCCTTAAGAATTAATTGGGGTGTTGGTTTATTTTAAATAGTCTTCTTGCATTCCTTTATTTCTTTTCAATCATGTTAAATATTGCTTACCATATGAAATCATGCATTCAATTCTTTTAAGAATTAATTAAATAAAATATTTTCTTTTATGTCATATTGCATGTGGCAACTTAAATTAAAATGTGTGGCTATTATCACTATTAAATCAAAAGCTATTTTCAAAAGCCTATAAATCAATTATTATAAATAAAGTAATGTTAATTACAAATATCTATAAGCTTGCATGTGATGATAATATAAGATGTGCAATATGAAGTTCTCTCTCCTTATCTCAACATGGATTCACATAGGATTTGAAAGTGTATAGTTCATTTGAAAAGAATATAATATTTGCCTAAATCTATTTCTATGCATCTCCATGTTAAGACTTAGGAAGAATTTCATATCACATATGTAAATCATACAACCAAATCAAATGTGACTTCTTGCATGATTCCTTATTCATGTGGTTCTTTTTTAACATTCATATGTATCTAAGAAAAGTGGTATATTAGTCTGGACATCCCAAGGCTGTGAAGCTTTAAGTAGCCCTAAATAGGTCTTGTACCTTATACCCCTGGTGCAGAAAATAATGGCATTGTACTCACTTAAAACTCTTATACATATGTATGTATGATGTGGCCAATGAACAAGAACCATAAATCAAACATAATTTTTGCATGGGTTTTTCTATCCTTATAGTTGCTTATACATCTACATGTATCTAAGAAAAGTGGTATATTACCGGACATCTCTACAGAAGGCTTTAAGTAACCCTAAGTAGGTCTTGTTTTTACACCCTAGTGTAAAAAAAAAATAATAGCATCATACTCACTTAAAACTTTTATACATGTGAATGTGTATCTAGCTAATAGATAAAAATTCCCTCTTTTCTATGTAAAAAGGCATGCATTCATAATTCAACCAAAAATAAAATATTTAAATTCCAAATACACTTCTTTGCATTCATCATTCAAGTATGCTAAAAGTATAAATTACATGTATAGGTATGTTTAAGATTTACTCATATGCATGATATGCATGATGAGAAATGAATGAATGTGTGTTATGTGATAGTAATCCATTCTAATTAATCTTAAGATATCTTTCTTATTGAATGAGTGTATTAAATGTAAACATAAACTTAGGATTAATTAAAACACACAATAAACCTTTCAGTAAAGAAAATTCAGTTAATTAACTTACCTTAGAAATGGCTTAAGGTAGGGACAAAAGAGAGATTCTCTCTCTTTCTTCTCTTTATAACACTTAGTTGCTAAGTGTAGGCTATATGAAACAAAAAAAAACACTAAGTAAAATCTTGAAATCAATTAAATCACTTAAAGAGAAATCAACCCTTTATAAATTAAATCCCTCACACTTAGCAAATCATAACTCTAAAGCCTAGTTAGGACATACCACACAAGCCTTAACAAATACACATTAGATTAGGTCACCATTTATAGCTTTATTTTCGGACGGTGCATGGTATGGTGTATGTTTGGTTTTGTTATGTATTATTTTATACTGGATGTTAGGATATATGTGCATAGTATAGATGTTAGGCTGATATTAGCCTAATCATATTTTATGCAGGGGGTCATGCTTAAGGGGTCACTGTAATAAAAATATAAATATTTTTTGTTGTGCAGGTTGCTTAGCCCTTAAGCATAGCCCGAGTTAGGATAGGTGGGCTTAGTTATCCTTGTGTGGGGTGCTAAGTCCAAATTATTTATATAATTTCTTGGGTTGTATGGTGTGTTTAGCTAACACTTATTTTGTAGGTGTAGCTAGATTTACTTTCCTTCTCTTTTAATGTAATTTTGTATTAGGATTAGGATAAGTGTTATGGGGGATTAGGATGAGCATTGATTATAAGACCAAGTCTTATACACCATGTGATGCCTTTAGAGCAAACAACATCCCAACCAAACCAAAAGAAATAAAGAAATGGAGCAAATTAAAATGAAGAAATAAAAGATGAAGAGTAAAGAATGGAGGATGAAGAATAAAGACCCCCCATAACACTTATCATTTTATAATTGTAATTATTCTTTCATTATGTCAGGATGAGCTCGACTACCCACATTTCTTTTTGGATTGTATGGCGGTACCCGACCACATCGGCCTCTTATTCTTTTGCGATAGCTTTATAGAATTATTTGTTGTTATGTTTAGCTTGTGCATTAGAAATAGTATATCTTTTCATAGTTTTTTTATGATTAGTGATTGTTGTCTGGTCTGGATGCAATTAGGCTATTACAATGAAAAATAAATTATCTACCCCACTAATAACTCATAACTAAAATTTTAAAATAATTTATAACCTCACATAAAAAAGCCTAGGCATTAAATCAAGATAATAATATATTTAGCAACACCTTAGCTGGATGATTGTATGTTGAACATCATGCATAACCATCTTATTTCACTCTTGCTAAGAGAGGGTTTCCATCTTTGCTAGATAAAATGAGCTTAACCTCTAAGAGTCTATGATGGAAGAACACCTCTTTCCCTCTTGATTTGGCCCATAATCAATTTCTCATGCATTTAGGCATACAAAATCCTCATAGCCTATGTCAAAATAAAGAGTCCCAAATTAAATAAAATGTGATAAAAATTTGCATTAGATTAAGTCATTATTCATACCCCTCATGCTCTAGTCTCTTAGGGAGTGGGTTTAAGGACTTAGCTTTCTCTTCTAAGTAAATAATAGCCTAACCATATTGCAAAGCATATGACTTACTTACATGGATTTAAAGCATTGGAGGAGTTAGCTGGCTACCACTCTAGGCTGTAATAAGTACAGTAGTCGGGTGGTTTACTATTTCTTATGGAGGTAAACCATATACCGACTTTCACCTTAGATTTAGGTCGTGTTTTGGCCCTTGCCAAAGCTCCCTATATTTAGGATCTGAGGTTGTTGTTTCTCTTTGTGAGCTACAAGCATAAATCCTCACCTCTTAGGAATTTCCATAATCTTGTATTGTGGAATTATAAGTCCTAGATTTCTAAATAAAATTTCAACTCAAATAAATAAATCTCCTTAATTTCAAATACATAAAGCCCAACCATATGATAGATTAGAGTGCTCACTAAGTCTCCTAGTATCATGAGCACTCCCTATTCATCCCCTTTGGTTTCGATAATAACTCTCCCCTTTTGATTTATCCCACTTTATTTTCTAAAATACAACCAATCCTTTGATAGACCTATCTTTGAATTTTTTGGAGACAATAATCACCTACTTTAATCGAGAGTATTCTTAAGGGATTCACATCCCTTAAGATGTAATTAACTATGGAGGCTTGCCTCCATAGGAAACTTAACGAACCTGATTTAAATAAACCCTGCTTTACTTTTCCATGTAAAGATGGGGAAAAACCTCTGGTATATTTCAAGACCTATCATGCCTTAAGGGTCCTTATTAGGTGATTATGTCCATTATAGGGTAGTGACTTCTATCTCTCGAGATAGTACACTATTCCTTAATATAGTACCTGATCACCTCAATAAGTACATCCTCAGATCTGTGTGGTGCCTCCTCACATATACACAACACACAAATGTAATCCAAAAATAAACACCACAGAGATGAAGGAATTTCATGGTTTATAAATCTTTTTAATGTTATTTTAAAGACTAAAAAGATGTCAGAGAGTGGAGAAAAAGTTTGTTGGTTCTTTTATTTAAGAATAAAGGTGATTCACAAGAGTGAGCAAATTATAGAAGAATTAAGTTAATGTGTCATACATTAAAATTATGGGAGAGAGTAATTAAGCATATGTTGTGATGTGATACAAAAGTTTCTCACAATCAGTTTTGTTTCATGTTAGGTAGATCTACTATGGATGTTATACATTTGTTAAGAGGTTTGATGGAAAAGTCTAGAGAAAGTAAGGAGGATCTACACATGATATTTATTGATTTAGAGAAATCTTATGATAAAGTTTCAAGATATGTTCTTTGGAGGGTTTTAGAAAAGAAAGGAGTTAATATTGGTTATATTCAAGTCATTAAGGATATGTATACTAGAGTTGTTAGTTGTGTCCAAACATAACGAGGTTGACAAAATATTTTTTTTATTTCAGCTAGATTACATCAAAAATCAGCTTTAAGCCCTTATCTTTTTGCTTTAGTTATGGATGTTCTTACAATGCATTTACAAGAAGATGTACCTTGGTGTATGCTTTATGCTGATTACATTCTTCTTGTTGATAAGACTAGAGAGGGAGTCTAAGAGAAACTTGAATTATGGAGCTCAACCTTAAAGTCTAAAGGTTTTCATTTAAGTAGATCTAAAACTAAATATATTGAGTGTAATTTTAGTTGTAGAAGCTCTAGTGGTAGTGTTATGACATTAGATGAACAAGTCATTAAAAATAGTGAGTCATTCAAATATTTAGGCTTTATTGTTCAAAATGATAGTGAAATAGATGGAGATGTTGTTAGTATAATTCAAGTTGGATGGTTGAACTGGAGGAATGCATCTGGCCTGTTGTGTGATAGAAAAGTACCACTTAAACTTTAAAAAAAATTATAAGATGGTGGTGAGACTTGCAATGATTTATGGTGTAGAATGTTGGCCAATAAAAGAGAAGAATAAGACTAAGTTTTATAGAGATGAGGATGTTTAGGTGGATGAGTGGTTTTACTCTTAGAGATAAAATTTAAATAAGTATGTTCGGGAAAAATTTGGAGTAGCTCTAGTGGCAGATAAGATTAGAGAGAGTCACCTTAATTGGTTTGGCCACATAAAGCGTCGGTCTTCTGATGACCCAGTTAGGAGAGTAGATGCATTATATTTGCCTTATGTTAAGAAAGGTAGAGGTAGACCTAAAAATAGTTGGTTAAGATGTATAAAATATGACCTTAGTATACTTTAATTAAATGAGAATTTGACACATAATAGGACACAATGGAGATGAAGGATTCATGTAGCTGACCCCACTTAGTGGGATAAATGCTTGTTGTTGTTTTTATTATTATTGTTGACTATTATAAATAGTCATCACTTATCATTTAAGTAATCATAACATAAATTTTTCTCTTGAATTTAGTACATCTAGTTACTTTAATAACTTCATTGATTTAGTTAGATAATTAAAAGAATTTTTAAGTATTATTATTATATGATACTCAGCCTCAACTATTTTTTTTCTCATCCCTCATATATATATATATATATATATATATATACACCTTATTTGCTTGGTAACAACATACTTGTTATTGATATTCATACTTTATATTCTCCTTATATATTTAACACAATTCAAATAAATTATTATTTTTACTAAATGGGATAATCTCTAATTAATAGTAATCAAAATTAATTGTTGAAATAATTGTGCCTTTTCTTTATTTCAAGCCAATTACTGCAATTCAATAAGAATCTCCTATGTGTGGTGTGTGTAAGAAATTTCACAACTCTTTTAAAATTACAAATTTTTTAAAGAAATTACTAATTTTTATAAGAAACTTTAGCTATTAATAGTTTAAGTTATAATTCATTATTTAATAATTTTAATGCATATTCTATTTTTTTTAAAATAAAATATTATTTAATTGATTTTAATTTCAAAGTTTTGCTTTTAAAATAAAATTTCAAGTTTTAGGAAATAACACATCTTTATAAAACAACTAATAATTATAAACTATTAACTACAAAAATAAAATAAATGTGATAATTTAAATACTACATTGCATTAGTTCTACATAAAGAAACACTTCAGTTTTGTATTCTCGTAGACTTCAATAATAAGAAACCTATCTCTCCTATTCTCCTAAACAAATATATGAATATAATTAAATAATGAAATAGAAGAAAGGACAAGAACTTCTCATTCTTTAACCTCCTTCTTTTGACTCTTTCCTCTTCTTTTTCATATTATTTAAAAAAATATTTAGTATTGTAGGCATTTTAACAACTCAAAATAAATTTTCAATAATATTACACTTTCACACTAGATACAATAATAGCTCATGACTACAAATCAAACAACTACACAACAAATCAACTTAACATTGTGTTGCCTCCCAAGTAGTGCTTAGTTTATAGTTTTCAGGTCGACTATACCAAATTTTTTAAATTTTAGATAAACCAATCTGATAGGTACTTTATATTTGCAAGCTTCCAATCAACAGCTTTTTTAATAATCCTCAAGATTTTCATCCACTCTTTTTTCTTAGCATCATCCAAATTCTTAAAAATTATGATTAGTAAATATGATGATTCACTTAAATAAGCATACTTTAAATTACTAGGTAATGACTTTTACTCCAAATCTAGTGCCTTTAAGATAGACAACTTAAAAGTACTAACAAACACATCTAAGAGCTCATATTTCTCTTTAAACTCCATAAGGGCAAATCTAAGAAATGGATTATCCTCATTCTCTTTGTTATCCTCAATTAAAGCTTGTTCTAATTATTTTTCAATCAATTATATCTTCAAATCTTTGATTACACTTTCTTCTCTAAGCCCAAACTCTTCATTTTTATCATTAGAAAATTTCATAGAATTGAAAATATTAAAAGAGATTTCTTAACCTTGAATTCTCATTATTAATTTTACTTTTTTGACATCTATCATAGTCCTCCCTATTGCTAAAAAGGGTCTTCCTAAAATAATAGGAATCTCTTTATCTTCGCCTATGTCTAACACAACTAAATCTATAAAGAATATGAATTTATCCACTTTAACCAACACATCCTTTAATATCCCCTTAGGATAAATCAAAGATCTATCAGCTAACTAAAGGGAAACACTAGTGGGTTAGACTTCCTCTAATCTTAATTTCTTAAAAATAGACAATAGCATCAATTTTATATTAGCTCTAAGCTTACATAATACTTTTCTAAAGAATCCATCTCCTATAGTGCAAGGTATAGTAAAACTACCAAAATCTTTCATTTTTCAGGTAATGGTCTTTGAATTATGGCACTATATTTTTCAATTAATATTATTGTTTCATTTTCTCCTAAATTCTTTCTTTTGTATAAAATAGCTTTCATAAATTTATATAATAAGTAATTTTCTCTAAGGCTTCAACAAAAGGAATATTATTGAAAATTTTCTAAAGACATCTAAGATCTTGGGAAATTGATTGTCAAAATATTTTTGAACACTTTTAGGGAAAGGTGGTGGTAGCCTCTCTCTCTCTCTCTCTCTCTCTCTCATTTTTCTAATGGTCTCTCTTTGAGCTTTCTCTTTCTCATTAATTTTTTTTTTCTTTTACTTTTCCCTCAATAATATCTTCTAAGCCTGTAATTTTAACTTCAACTTTATCATCATCAATCTTTATCTCTCCTATATCTTTTTTACTTTTAAATTTTATCACATTATTTTGCTGTTATCCATTTCCTTAGGATTAATTTTTGTATTAAAAGATAAACTACCTTGGAGTCTATTTGCAAGGTTGTTAGCCAATTAGTTTATATATATATATATATATATATATATATATATATATATATAAGTAATTTGACTTTTTAATTGGAATGTCATTTGCAATAATAAATCTTTCTTCAAGTGAAGGCTTCATTTCTTTAAGTTGATTTTTAGGAGGATACTATAGTGGAACTATAGGTCTATGATTTTGATTTTAATTAAAATACCTATTATTCCAATTTTATATATTATTATTTTGATTAAGTTTGAATTATTATTGTTCTATGAGAATTTAGGATGATTCCTCCAACTTAGATTATATGTGTTTGAGAAAGGATCATTGAATCTATTGTCTAAATAATTAACCATTTCTATATTTAGTTCACTAGACTAGTTAAACATGAATGCTTCAGTACTCTCACCAGCCAGAATATTATGATTAAAATTTTAACTAACTCCAAAATAATCTAATTTTTTTATAATTAAGTGGCACAAGATTTACTCTAATATTACTATGCATACAAAACTGATAAACAAACTAAAATTCTAAAATACAATATGTGATTACAAAAAAAAAATTTGAATTCAACTTTCACTTATAAAACAAAGAATAAGTCTAACACAAGTAATTTTACAACTAATAATTATAATTCTAACAACTTACTACACCCAAAAAACATTAAAACATAAATATCAGGTTGGATTAAAAATAGGTTATTTGCTTAATATTAACATAACTAAAATTTTGCTAGATCCATAGCAACAACATCAAAAATTTGACCAGTTAAAATGGTATAAGCAAGTGCATGTGTCGTTCAAGTAATATAAAGATAAGTAGAGTGTGGATCCTACAATGATCTATTTAAAAATTTAATTAAGTATTAATCAATTATTAGCTTTGATTTTTATTCAACTAAGTAAAATATTTGGAGCAAATATTTTGATTTCTAAAAGTAAATATTTATAATTTTTATATATAATAAGGTTTTTGTTCTTATGTTAAAAATTGTATTCTAAACATGTGCACTTTTTGCATGCATCTAGATTAAACTATCTTATGTCGAGCATGGCACTATGGCATTGTAAATGCAGTGCTAGGCATTGATCCAGTTATCTACTTTTTAAATCTGTAGTGTCAGCTAAGAGCATGTATGTTATATTATTTATCTCTAGATCAATACAACTAAACTAATCCCCCATAACCCATTTTTTATCTAGTACTGATTAAATTTTGAAAGATTGCTTTTCACTTTATCTCCTTAAATTGGTTGTGGATTTAAAATTAAGTGTATCAAACGACACCTAATAATTCACCCATTTATTTTTCGTTCTCTTGATGACTCTAGATCACAACTAGTTTTAACATTATAATTAGCCAGTTTGTAAATAAAGGAAGCTCACGAAAAATTATAACACGTTTACAATACAAGTACAAATAATTTCTATATATCATTCTACAAGGATAGTTTAAGACAACGTTCAAAACATACAAAAAGTCAAAGTTCACTCACTTAGCTCAATATTTTAGGAAGTAAGAAAACACAATACATAAATATGTGTAATAAATACTAGAAAATATAAAGAAAAAAAAAGAGTGTACCGAAAAAATTTCTCTCATTTTGTTGTGTATCTTTCTCCTTGATCTCTTGATTGTAACCCCCCTCACACACTCCACACACACACACACATGCAGGACATAGAAATTGGAGTGTCACTATCACTAGACTCACTCACTTTCCAAAAACTCTTTAACACTGCTTAACACCCTCTAATTATAGTCATTAGGTCCTTGTAGTAATTTTCACTATGTTCCTTCTTAAAATTGTTTCAATAATTGCACAAACTATTTTCTGAAATAGTTGAACTACTTTGGTCTGGTTGTAGCATCCCGATGTTGGTTCTGTAGTGCCTAGGTACTACGCTCTCTGATTTTTTACTTCAAATTTTTGATTCTTGTGCCTCAATGCTAGAAATCTGGTGCCACAACATTACCTTCTTTATTTCTACACAGCTTTTTTTTCAAATACTAATGCCTAGATGTTGTAGATGTAGCGTCTTGGTGCTGTACAATTATTTTGCATTTTCTACGTTTCTTTCTTAAACAAAAAATTTACTCTCATAAACACTTAAAATTATAGAAACAATTCATGAAATAATAAATTTTTTACTTAAAAACACATGATAATTTTACCAAACTTTTTCACTTATCATAGTACTAAAGAGAATGGCTCACTTATATTATCCACTGACATATAAAGTCCATTTTTATAAGCTAGTTTTCTTTCCTTTCAAGAGATCGCCAAGTAGCTATTATTGATCACCCAATGTTTATTGTTCATTGTTGTTCATCAATTAATGTCAAAAAAAAGTGATGTTTAATTACCATAAACTACTAACGCCTCATACCCATCGTTCTTTTCTCTCAATTTTCAAGCAATTCAACCATCCACCAATCACTAAAAGTTTTTTTCCTATCAAAATAAAATATATCTTTTACAATTCATGATTATTATAATGTATTAACAACTTATCTAAAGTTAATGGAAAGGGCAATATTTGTAATATATGATTTAAACAAGTGGAATCACTTCAATGAAAGTAAGCCTAATGATTTTCTTTTCTCAGATTTTATATATTAAAACTTATGTATTTTTGGTTTTACATTCAACTTATTTGTATGTATGGAATTTTCACTTAATGCTAAGGTGTTGTCATTTTTATTTTATTTTTTTATTTTTTTATGTTAAATTATTAGTTAAATCATTTTATAACTTAAGATATCATTTTGGATTTCTAAAAAAAAATCCTAAGACTTATAAAATAGAGGTTAGTAAAGCAAACAACATAGCAGTTATATTGCAAACATACAAGCTAAGCATCAGTGGTTATCAAGCCCACTTATCCTATTAGGTTATGCTTAGGGAGTTAAGCAAAGCATATGCAAGAAACAATATTAATAATTTATTTATTGTAGTAGTCTCCCTTTAAGCAATGCCTCATACAGAAAATAGTGTTAGTCTAAAAAGACATCCCAACCTCTAAACTAGTGAACAAATAATCCTAGCCATTTAGAATAAAAAGGTACATTACAAATAATAAAAAGCATTATATCACAATAAATACATCAACTTATCCTAATTCTAGGATTGGTGGCCTAGCATTCTAGTGTGTGAAAAGAGGGATAGTGTGGTAAGTTTTAATAGACTTCTTTTAAATTTATCACTTTAAGCTAATTAAGATTTGATTAATTGATTGTTACTTTTTTTCTTATGGTATGATTTATACTAGTTTTACTTTGGTTAACTAAATTTAGTTCTTGTTTTAAATTTCAATTTGTTAAGTTCATTGATAGGCTTGCCGCCTCCTTTAACTCCTATATAAATTTCCTAGACAGTTCCAATAGAGTACTAGGTAAAAACTGTCAAGTCCTCCATAATATATAAATATTGCAAGTGAATCTATGATCCCAATGTGTCTAGAATCAGAAAAGAACCAAGAAGAAATAATATATAAACTCGCATGTGATGTCATCTAAATCAACATATGACTCTCATCTAAAATTCCATCAAAGCGGTATACATGTCAGTGTCTTCACCTACCCCATATGAAATGTGGTGCTGACTGTAGGTCATCAGGGTGATAGTAGACTCTATCTGGTGTGGGGTAAGTGCTTAACAAATCACCACAACAATCTGGCCATGACTCTCACCTCTTTCTTACATCTACTACTATGGGTTCTACAAGTGATAGGTCATCTACTCTAATCCCTAAAATCATAGCTACATCCTACAGCGTGACAGTCATCTCACCTACAGGCAAATGGATTGTGTTGGTCGGTGGTGGCCAACGCCCGGCTAGTGCAGTCAACAGGTGATGGTCTAATCATTTAATCTAAATACTATAGGTGCCTAAAATAATTTAAACCTGCAACTAGAAGACCTTCTATCAACCATGGATAGGTGTAAGGCCAATTCTAACCATAAGTAATTGTGAGCTCACCTCCACTATAGTACCCTATTCAAACAAAATTATATTAGTACATATAAATTACATTAGCATGAATTTTAATATAAATTATAAACCACATCCGGATGTGCGACTCTATGCATCCCTCATAGCAAAGCTATGCTAAGGTGTACCTCAGGTGGTGTTGGTCCTTAATTAACCTACTTTGATGTCTATGGTGCACAACGACATCATTGTCTACCCTGCTTATCTATCATCATGCCTGTTGAAAAAAAAAACTAAAAAAAATTATGTTAAAAATATATTAGTTTTTTTAAAATAAACTAATTAATTTATCTTATGTTTTTAGGATTCAAATGATGGGTTGATCTATTGTGTCCTCCATTATGACATAAAATGTATATTCGATGACTTTATGTGACACGTTCACCCATTATATTTGTGAATCTTTTTATTTGTGCCCTTCTAGTTCTACGTCCAAAATTTGGTGGTGTTAGTTCAAGAATTTTGAAATTTGCATTGAATTCAGGACATGTTTATCGTTCAGAGATGACATGAAACTCAACTAGATAGGTGCTCTTAAAGGCATCTATGGAGTCATATAAAACATATGGAAGGTGATCAACATGTCGTAGCCCTAAGGCAACTATGATGTGTGAACATGGCATATGGTATGCTTGTGATTTTCCACAAGCACATGCATAACTTCCATCTGGTTGTATGTCTACATGGAATGACTGACAACTAAGTTAAATATTTTATATTCATGGAAGTTAATACATGTTGGCACAGGAAACCTCCTTGCCTCTCTCTAAAATCTTTGTAAAGTGTGTCTAATTCATGTGACAATAGGCTGTTCATTTGATGTATTATGTTCTTCTACAATAATGTAGCATCTAAGAAATAATGATATAATATTGTAGTAAATAGAACTAACCAAAGCTTGGATTGGTAGACCTCTAACATGACGGAGGACTCCATTAAAGCATTTTGTTACATTGGTTATCATTATCCCGTATTTAAACCCACCATCATGTGATAACATCCACCTACTAATATCTTTGGCGATCAACCAATCATATGCTTCTTATTTGGCATTCATGATGTCAAGCACATGTTGGCTGAAAATGTAAATATCATCTATATTTTTGGCCCAATACATCTTCTGAAAAATAATCTTCACATCACTAATTCTCATTGGCCTTATTACATTTTTAAAGTTTTCTTTAAGATGCCTCAAACATAACTTATGTGTTGCATAGGGAAATATGTCCCTACAACCATGAACAATCCCAGTATGTCGATCTGATATTATACATATTTATGGGTGCGATGCAATAATGGGTAATAACGCATATAGATTTCTCAAGAATCAGTACCATGGCACATTACACTCAAACTCTATGACTGCGAAAGATAATGGAATGAGAACGTTGTTTGCATCGACTCCAATAGCACTAAGCAACATTCCTTAACATTTTCTTAAAAAGAATGTGTCATCCAGAGTGAACATTGGCCTACAGTAGCTCCAACCCTCTATAGATGGACCGTATGACCAAAATAATCATTGAAAATGATTTGTGCTATCGTATTGTATCTGATATATTGAACCCCTCATATCACCATAAATAATAGTCATCAACTTATGTAATGAATGATACGATTCCTTGCAACTACCAAAAATAGTTCATATTGTCTTCCTCCGTGCATCCCACGCTTTCATATAAAAAATATGTATGTTAAATTTGACTTCTATTTGCCCCACTATCTCCATGGGCTTTAAGTCTATTTGACAACGTATGACCAGTAGGATATAATAGCATATGAATTTGGATGTGCACTATCAATGACCACCTACTAATATTATATGTACACATATGTAAACATAATCGTTGAAATTTTTCATACGCCTTCTAATCTCTTAATTCTAGTAGTAACATGAAATCGCCATTGACAAGGTTTAGAAGAGTGATTGTGGTGAACACACATAATAGAAAAGTGAGTTTTACTTGAATTTATGATACAGTATTCGACGTTATTTATTATGCACCAGCCATTAATTGCTCTTTATAAATCAAATTTGGTTTGAAATATCATATTCTCTATTAATTCTGTAGGAATCTGTCCTTCAGATGATATGTTCAAGTGACTTACTAGACTATCAACATTGACATTCTCATCCCTCTCCTCAATTGTACGACAAGCCTGTATATAATCATTAGTACTAATCATTACATCTAGATTATCTATATTAACCATTGTGTGTCTTCTAAGTCTGGTCATGAGCCATTATTTTAGTTGGCTCTATATCTATTGGTTCATCTACCATATCGTTATTGTTATCGTCACTAAAACTAGCACTTGTTTCACTATCCATTATCTCATAGCCATCCCTAACTCACTCGCCATCCCTTGTACGAGCAAACTCAACTAAACTATAGTATTGTACAGGCTCCACACATGAATGTCTCCTTCAGAAGAAAATATTAATTAAAAATTAATAAAAAAGTTATAATTAATTTTAAGAAAATATTACTTTTGTTAAGGGCATACGTGCAAGCTTGAAAGTTCATGAGTCATGGACTAAAGAACTCAATGAGATTAGGAGTATCATACCATGATGAGGGTCCAATTGATTGCTTGGGCATTATGTTTATATGGCTGGGACCGATATCAACAGTAGTTTCTAATTTAACGTAAATAATTATGGTTTGCTTTAAAGCATCTAACATAACACATTCTATGACCTCATCATCCTCAATGGGCATTGCAATGAAACATTCACCAACTGAAAATCTGCATAACAGAGAGATATTGCAGCTCATAGGATCAATTTTTTGAGTATGGATAACTATGCATTATAGTTGGTCAAAATTCGATTATGTAGTGATATGAATTGGCCAGTGACAACCATCGACATACTTAGGTTGAAATTTATCAGTTAAATCCAGTTTATCATCATAGCAACATGAGGTTCAATGTTTGTTGAGTCATTGTGATTATATTATCTAAAATTGATTAGTAAATGTATTAATGATGGGGCGTCTAACTTGCTTAGTTGAAAATTTGTTAAATAAATAGTTGGCACAATAATATAATAAATATATTATATAAATAATATGACTATTAAATTATTAATAATTATTGCAATAACTTTAAATAGTAATAGGAACATTAATGTAATATTAATAATGTAATAAATTAATGTAATAATAGTTATAAGATCATTAGTAATAAATTAGTTAAATTAAAAATGATAAAGTTAATGACTAAATATTAAAATAATAATAATACTAGTACTAAAATAAGAATAAAAGAACACTATGATGAAATATAATAATAATAATAATAATAATAATAATAATAATCATTATTAATATACTTATAATATTTATAATTATTATAATAATAACAACAATAATAGCAACAACAATAATTATTATTATAATAAGAATAATAATTAAAATGCGCATGTAATAAGAATTTTAAAATGAATTTAAAATATCAAGAGTAATAAAAAAGTAAATATATAAAAACTTAATGTTAAACTTAATAATAATAGAAAACATATATTATTATAAATATCTTATTACTTATAAATTCATTCAAAACTTAATGTTAAGTAAAATAAAATAGATTTTGGAAATTATTTTCATGTTTTAATGGCCTAAACACTATCAAAATAAAAAAACTTTATACACAATAAATTATTTCTTATAATTGTTTTTGGAAAAAATAAACTCTACATAACATAATATACAAATTTAAACTATGAAATTTCTCTAACTTATAGTGCTGAAGTTTTGAGAATAACTTGACAAATTTACACAAACGAATATAACATTAGCAAGAAATTAGCAACTTTCCTCGCAATTATAACCCAAACTTGGAAGAAAAGATCTTAGAAAGTAGAGAAATGTGAATAATTTACAAGAGTAAGAGGGGATGAGAGTTTAGGAAGATTTTATAGCCATTTCCATTCATTTGGGGTAGCCAAAACCTCCCCTCAAATCACATCCAACGGCTAGCCAATTTCGGCCATTGGGCTAGCTGTTATTTAAAAAAAAAAATTATGTTTTGTGCCATGTGGCACCATGTCCACGGTCGCGTCATCGCACTATGAGACGGGTAGTCCGTTAACATGTCAAATTTTATTTTATTTTTTATGCCATTTTTATTAAGGAAGATTTATATATATCACATAATACCTATACTTAAAAGATGCATTTCACTTTTAAAAGTACTTATAATGATATTTTTTGATATGATATTGAAGATTTGAGTGTTATATATATATATATATATATATATAAGTATATATATATATATATATGTAAAAATTAAAGTTTGGATATTAGATATGTAAATATATAAGAATTATATGGTATGTATGTAAATCCCCCTTTTATTAATTAAAGTAATAAATAGATTGTTTTTAAAATTTCTTCTTTTTAAACTTATCATGTAATATAAAAAAATTGCTGAAATTAATATCAGAATTAAATATTGAAATTATCAAAACCCTCTGGAATTTTTTATTGCAACCGAAACCGATATTTCAAGCCCGAGTTTAAAAAATATGGATAGTAGAATTACTGTCACGATTTTAAAACAGCCTATTGGGAGCAATAATGGTAGTGTTAGGATTTCCAGAGGGTTGTTTTCTTGTTTGTTTAATAATCGTAGTGTTAGGATTTTCTTGTTTCTGGAGAATAATGGAATTTTTTTTCTTTGCATTTCTGAAGTTTGAATTGGTTTGCTATCTTTAGTTTTATTCAGTTCTTTTTTTAAAAAAAAATTTTTGCATGAAAGTTGGTATTGGCTATTGTGTTTGGATTTTGCAATTTAGTTGGAAGGAGCATGTACACTTTTGTTCCAAACGTTTGGGATAATTTATTATTCCAATTTTTCTCCCAGATTTCTTTTCTTCTACCTAAATGCTCAAAGTCAGCTCTTTTTTTTTTTTTTTTTTTTTTGTGATCAGAGAGCTGATTTTGTGCATATAAACCAAAAGAAATCAAAGGAAAGATCTCTCTGCATTGAATTTGGGAGCCTGCAGAGTGATTATTATGGGGAAGGAAGCGGAGGATGGAGTTAGTCCTTCAGCTGAAGAGATAGCCGAAGAGAATGGATGGCATGGTGATTTTAAAAAGAATCACGCGGCATCATCTAGTAATTTGGAGGTAAAAGAAACAGGTAAGGTTAACGGTGAGAACATCGAAGATCACCAAGAAGGTGAGAAGAAGGAAGAAAACAAGTACACAGTCCCTTTCTACAAGTTGTTTTCTTTTGCCGACTCCATTGATGTCTTTCTTATGATTCTGGGGTCTGTTGGAGCACTAGCGAATGGGGCTGCTCTGCCTCTCATGACAGTTCTCTTTGGGAATTTGATCCAGTCTTTTGGCGGAGCTAAAGACATTCATGATGTAGTTCAGAGGGTTTCAAAGGTATGATTTTTTACTACTTAGAGTTCAGTAATTCGCGTAGTGTTGGCAAGGTGTTTTGCCGATAGGGGCGACTGTGACAGTTTTTTTATTATTTTGATTCGCATTGTTATTCAAACTCAAACTCAAGCCTGGTAGGATATTTCCTTTGTTTTTTTTTCATTGGAGTTGATTTTTATTTTTGTTTAGTATTAGTAGGATTTGGAAATTTGGTCATATTTTGAGAACTATTTTTTTTGAAATCAAGATATGATTCGTTGACGCAATGTGGAGCTTGATAAAAACTAATTTTTTTAATGGAGATAGGAGATGTAGGGGAATGTAATAGGAGTGATTTGAGAACTTGTAGACTTTGGGAGATAGATGATCAATGGGTAGCCAAGACTTACAAGGTGGAGGCCTAGATTTGAATGCATTGTGTTAGCTGATTTTCTATGGAGGGTAAGGGAAGTTTGATTGGGATTTATGAGAATCATGAGTGGTCTTTGGAAAGCTTAAGATATTCTGAGTAAGATTCTTTAGTTGTTTATGGTGATTATGAGGAGATTTTAACGTGGAGTGATAGGAAGGTAGTTAGCTGAGTTCAGTCAAATTTTGGTGTCTTGAATATTTTGTGAATAACTTGGTGTAGAACTGTAGGTAAGGTAAACTATGTTACAATCTCTGACCTCATTCGCCAATATATAATATGATCATTTTGGCATTTCGACTAAACATACCTCAATTCTTCTATTCATAGTTTATTGTATTGCAAATTTATAAATGCTTTTACTATTTATTACATTTATCATGATTATTAGGCTTATCCTAGGTATTTTTCATAGGTTTTTCTTTCTTTCTACAATCACAATAACTTTGATTTCATTTCATGTATATTATCATATGTTGCCAACCTAGTATTAATCTCAACCTTTTCATCCAAGATTTTAGATTTAGATAACATTGTCCTTGCCATTAGCCTTTATCCTATTTATTTAGAGTTCATTTAATGAATTCTTCTCCTGCAGTCCTATATTTTTAATGAGTGTGAAGTACTTTTTTATTTTTCCTGAAGGTCCTAAATGTTGTTTTCTTCTATCCATTGCATCAATTCAGAAAATAGATTGTGAAGTACTTTTTTATTTTCTTTTAACGTGCTATGGGATATATATATATATATATATATATATATATATATATATATATATATATATATATATATATATATTGGTTATGGTTGTATTGCTTTTCCTTGTGGGAATTTAAAACAATGCCATCTAGTTGGAAGCTTGAAGACAATATCTTATGAGCTTCATTCATTTCGTTATATTTGTAGGTGTCCCTTCAATTTATATATTTAGGAGTTGGCTCGGGAGTGGCATCTTTTTTCCGTAAGTATGCTTCGGGCATATTGTGCTATTTGATCTCCTGTATCTGAAACCAGTAGAAATGACTTTTATCGATAAAGAGAATGCTCTCATTTTATTGGTGGCTTGTTGGATGGTCCTGGGAGAGGCAGAATAACTTGTATCTAAAAAATATTAAAGCAAGAAATTGCATTCTTTGACATGGAAAACACAGGGAAGTTGTTGGAAGAATGTCAGGGGAGACAGTTCTAATTCAATGGGTGAGAAGGTACAAATATCAATTCTAATGAATTTATGAAGGGAAACATTAAGGAGTTATTTGGGATCACTTTTGTTTTTGTTTTTTTGCTTTATGTTTTTATTTTATTTTATTTTATTTATATTTTGTTTCAAAATAAAATAAATTTGATGATATTTACTGTTTTTAAAAATATCTAAAGGATATTTTTGATTGTTTTTAAAAACAATGTTATTTATTATTAAAAAATAAAAATACTTAAAAAATACACATAAATATGTTTTTAAAAGTAGTATAAAAAACAAAAAAAAAATACAAAACAAAATAAATTCCAAACAGCCCTAAGCTTCTCATTATTTATGTTTAACAAGTTTTACTATATTGCAGGTTGGTAAGTTTATTAAGCTAATATCAACGTTTTTCGGAGGCTTCATAGTTGCATTTGTTCAAGGATGGCTTTTATCCCTCGTAATGCTGTCCATAATTCCACTCCTTGTTATTGCTGGTGCAATAATGTCCATTGTTGTAACCAAGATGGCTTCAAAAGGGCAGACAGCCTATGGCAACGCTGCAGTAATTGTAGAGCAAGCAATTGGTTCGATTAGAACTGTAAGTGATGTGCTTCAAGATGCATACATCTGCTCATGTGTGTATGCCTGTACCTCTATTTTATGATATGGCGATGGATTTTCTCCTTCTAGAATGTGGACGAAAATTCTTCTCTTATTTAGATTTTGATGTAATGTCTTTGAAATCTAAGACCAAAATCATCATTAAAACTAATGGCATACATGATGTTAGAAATCTAAAGACCATTTAATCTTTATTGGATGCATTAAATTTATGAAGTCATTAGGTGACAGTAACTTTTAATTGTGATTTATATGTCATGAGATCATCCCCTGCCACCTTTTTTTTTAACATGCTAAATGATTAGTTAAATTGGTACAAAAATTATTAAGATATGATCCATAAGTAATTTTTACTTGGAGATGAAATCAACAAAATGCAATTTGAATTTGAAGACTATGAGGAAATAGACAAATTTAAATAGGAGGAGGGCGACCACTCTCCTTATAGAAGAGTAAAGTTCATAACAATTGTTTCCTTCCTAGGTCCTTTATCTTGTCAAGAAGTATTTACGTTTGTATGACAATTTTCAAAGATTTTATTTTGTATTCCTCTAATGTATAGGTTCTGAGTGGCATTGTCACCCCAAGCATTCATGAGAAAAGATTTAATTCTTATGTCCAGAATGCATTCTCTGTCTCAGGTTGCATCTTTCTGGGAAAAGGTTTGATTGCAAACAAAAATGCTCTAAGAAATGCACACTTCCAGCGTTCAGGGCCTGGCTGCTGGATTGGTCTTGGTTTTGCCATGTTCTTCTTGTTCTGTGGCTATTCTTTAGGCGTTTGGTATGGCGGAAAGCTGATATTAGACAAGAGCAAAGGGTACACTGGTGCAGATGTTATTAATGTAATATTGCACTTCTCACTGGTTCCTTGTAAGTTACTGGCAGCCCATTCTTTTCTTTACATCCATCTTATAGTTAACTTATATTTGAATGACAAGAAAATAGATTATTATTTAGACAATTAAACAAGTTTTATAAATGGAAAGTAATAACCCAAACATCAAAAGTTACATTGTCATGATATAGAAGAGTAAAAAGCCCTGTCTTTGACAATATGACTGATATGAATAGTAAATTCTATTTGATCCAGTTCTCTAGGTCAAGCATCACCTTGCTTGACAGCCTTTGCAGCAGGCCAAGCGGCTGCATACAAGATGTTCCAGACAATCAACAGAAAGCCCGAGATTGATGCTTATGACACAAGTGCTAAGCAATTGGATGACATTCATGGAGATATTGAATTCAGGGATGTATATTTCAGCTATCCCGTCAGATCAGATGAACAAATATTCAGAGGGTTTTCTCTGTTAATTAATAGTGGCACAACAGCATTAGTTGGGAGAGTGGTAGTGGGAAGTCATCAGTGATCAGTCTAATTGAAAGGTTTTATGACCCACAAGCTGGTGAGGTTCTCATTGATGGTACAAATATCAAAGAACTTCAACTTAGATGGTTTAGGGGTAAGATTGGGCTTGTGAGCCAGGAGCCTGTTCTTTTTGCCTCCAGCATTAAAGATAACATCTCTTTTGGCAAGGATAATGCAACCACTGAAGAGATTAGAGTTGCTGCTGAGCTAGCTAATGCTGCCAAGTTCATTGATAAGATGCCTCAGGTTGGTTTGCACCCTTGATGTTTTTCTTGCCAACCAAAAAATACTTATGATTACTCAAATTGTTCATGATACTCAGGGATTGGACACCATGGTGGGAGCATGGAACTCAACTATCTGGAGGCCAGAAGCAACGAATTGCCATTGCTCGAGCTATTCTCAAGGACCCAAAAATATTGCTATTAGATGAAGCCACCAGTGCTCTCGATGCAGAGTCCGAACGAGTTGTGCAGGAAGCACTTGATGATAGAGTCATGATGAATCTCACCACAGTTATAGTGGCTCATCGTTTAAGCACAGTGAGGAATGCTGATACTATTGCTGTGATTCATCGTGGTTCTATTGTTGAGAAGGGTATAAATCATACTATGCTTGCAGTAATTTATTTATTCATTAATTATAAAATGTTAGGGGATGCAACAACCGAATTAGTACTTTCAATAATCACTTTAAAGTAAGTTGCTCCTTTTGAAATGTAATTTTTTTGGTTTATAGGGTCACATGTGGAGCTCATTAAGGATCCAAATGGTGCATATAGCCAACTCATCCGGCTGCAGGAAATGAACCAAATTTCTGATCCCATGTCTCAGTCTGATAATGAAAACCAGTCTTTCAGTTGATGGAGCAAGGCGTTCGAGCCAACACATGTCCTTCAGACAATCCATCAGCAAAGATTCATCTTCTGGGAATAGCAGCCGCCACCGCTCATTCTCAGCCAACTTCGGTTTACCTGTAGGAATTGATATCCCAGGAAATGCATCAGATGCACCAAATAGTAGCAGTACAGAACAATCAAAGGAAGTACCTATCAGTCGTCTTGCCTCCTTAAATAAACCCGAAATCCCAATCTTGCTGTTTGGTGCAGCAGCTGCAATCATAAATGGGCTTATCTTCCCAGCTTTTGGAGTATTCTTATCTAGTGTTATTAACACGTTCTATCAGCCACCGCACAAGCTCAAGAAAGATTCGAAGTTTTGGTCGCTGATGTTCTTGATATTTGGAGTTGCTTCTCTAGTATCACAACCAGCAAGAACATACTTCTTTGGGGTGGCTGGTGCCAGATTGATAAGAAGGATTAGATTGATTACGTTTAAGAAGGTTGTCAACATGGAGATTGGATGGTTTGATGACCCTGAGAACTCAAGTGGAGCAATTGGGGCCAGACTATCAGCTGATGCAGCTACAGTTAGAAGTCTTGTGGGTGATGCCCTCTCCCTGATTGTTCAGAACATTACTACCTTAATCGCTGGTTTGTTAATTGCTTTCATTGCCAACTGGCAACTCTCTCTGATCATCTTGGCAATGATACCTCTCATTGGCCTCAATGGATGGGTTCAGATAAAGTTCATGAAAGGATTTAGTGCTGATGCAAAGGTTTGACTCTTCAACCTTATAAAAAACTGTTTAATTTAGCTTCAAACTTCTGATGCTGCTAGTTACAGGAGGAATATATAATGTAAAAAAGCTAGTGCTCCGTAAATTAGAGCATTAAGATCTGGTTTGCAATTCGGTGCAGGTGATGAGGAAGCAAGTCAGGTGGCGAATGATGCAGTTGGAAGCATAAGGACAGTTGCTTCATTTTCGGCTGAAGAGAAGGTCATGGAACTGTATAAGAAAAGTGTGAAGGCCCAATGAAAACTGGAATCAAACAAGGATTGATTAGTGGAATTGGCTTTGGGGTTTCCATCTTCTTGCTATATTGTGTATATGCTGCCTGTTTTTATGCTGGAGCCTGGTTGGTCCAGGATGGGAAGACAACATTCGGCAAGGTGTTTCGGGTATGTATTTCTTTCATCCAAGGTGTTGCAGCTGCGCTCTACTCATTAACTCGTTAAATAAATTAATGAAAATTGACTTCGGATATTTTTAGCAAATCCTCCATGAAGACATGCTCATAACTGTTCACTGGGGATAAGATATTCTTTTCTATTTTTTCAATTCAACAACCTTTGTCTTGTAACTGTCAAAACCATTTTGCCTTCAAAGAAAAGCTAATACGCAAAAGAAGTCTTACAATATGATCTATTATTGGCGTAATATCCGAGTGAAATTTTGAAGATGCTGGAGTATGATCGTTATGACAGTTTTTCATGTTCCTTTTACCTCTGCTAATTGCTTGTTTTGATATGCCATTAGGTTTTCTTCTCCCTAGCAATGGCAACCATTGGAATTTCTCAGTCAAGCTCCTTTGCTCCAGATTCAACTAAAGCCAAGTCTGCAACTGCTTCAGTGTTTTCAATTTTGGACCGGGAATCTAAAATTGATCCAAGTGATGATTCTGGGATTACTTTAGATGCTCTTAAAGGCAACATTGAATTCTCTCATGTCTTCAAGTACCCCATGAGACCTAATGTCCCGATTTTTCAGGATCTTTGCTTGTCTGTTAAATCTGGAAAGGTAAATTAAATGCAGCATTATAAAATGGTTAGAGCTGAAGCAAATTTGCACCTCTAATGCTCTTCATTTTATTCCACAGACTGTTGCATTGGTAGGGAAAGTGGGAGCGGAAAATCAACAGCAATAGCATTGTTACAGAGATTTTACGACCCAGATTCGGGCCATATACTTCTAGATGGAATTGAACTGCAAAAATTTAAGCTGAGATGGTTGAGGCAGCAGATGGGTTTAGTAAGTCAAGAACCAGTCTTGTTCAATGATACAATTCGAGCAAACATTGCTTACGGGAAAGAAGGGAAAGCTACAGAAGCTGAGATTGTAGCTGCAGCTGAGGCAGCAAATGCTCACAAATTTATATGTAGTTTGCAGCAGGTGAGTTTTCCATTAACAAATTATTATGATATACGTAATAGCTCTTCTGAAAATTTCGTTCAATCAGCATTTTGGAAAACCACTTTCTTAGCAATCTTTTCCTGCGGATCTCTTCTTGGATAAGTTACAGGATCGTGTTCTCTCAGAAGCTGAGAAAAAACAATCTAATTTTGCTATCTCAGTTTTAACTTATATCTTATCCAATTTTGCTTTAGTTCTATGCTGCAAGATGATTTCAGTAAGATAAATGCATATGCTTGATGTGTGGAACTTCAAATTTTCTGGAATCAATCAGTTATGCTGAAATTTTCACTCTTAAATGGCCAAAACTGAAATTTTATCATGTCAACTCTGTCCAATTCATGCTGACTAGTAGATGAACTTGGCAAATTGATATGAAATGATTTTGTAATATGAATGAGCGAATATGTCTCTTTTATATTGGTCCATGTTACGTTTGAAATGCATTTCACATCCCTATTTATGCATACTGTCACAGACAATCTGATGTTGGCAAACTGCAGGGCTATGATACGATGGTGGGAGAGCGAGGAATTCAACTATCTGGCGGGCAAAAGCAGAGGGTCGCCATTTCACGTGCAATAGTGAAGGATCCAAAGATTTTGCTCCTTGATGAGGCAACTAGCGCACTTGATGCTGAATCTGAAAGAATTGTTCAGGATGCATTGGATCATGTGATGGTAAACCGAACCACCATTGTGGTTGCACACCGCCTCACGACAATCAAGAATGCTGATCTTATTGCAGTTGTTAAAAATGGAGTGATCATTGAGAAAGGAAAACACGACTTTCTTATCAACATTAGTGATGGAGCTTATGCCTCCTTGGTAGCACTTCACTCAAATGCGACCACTGCATAGGCTACCTAATTTTGTCTTGATGATTTTGCTATTTATCATTTTTTTTGTTCTCTCTAAATGACTGTCTGTATTATCTTGACAATTTATGTATGTTATTGTCTGTAAGAATTGTCTTCGAAGGAATATACAACCCTTCTTCATGGAAAATACTCTTCGCAGATCTTTAACATGTAAGGATTTTATGTACACTGTATTGAGAAGATGCCTAAAATCCGAGGCCTGACAACTTATAGGTCTTGGTAATGGGAAATTGGTCCATAGTCCTTTCTTTGGTGGGACATCACTTCTTTAGCTTTCAAAGAAAATTTGAGCTCATTTCCCATCAATTATAAAGTGTCAAAAGTTCAATATTGAGGCACAAATTATATAAATGCATGCTTATGTTAATATTTGGATCAAAATTCAAACCTAATTGGCCAATAGAGGAGCTTAAGGGGGAGGGGGGTTTATATACATAGGAAAAGTGTTATACTTTTTAATATCAAATTTTTATTATTAGATATGTAAATATATAAAAATTGTATGTTATGTATACAAATCTTTTTTTTTTAAGTGTAGCCACAATTAATAGAGCCAATGTATTAGACCTCGACTCAATGCATATGGATAAATCTAAAAAAAAAATTAGAAAGGCAAGGGGTTGGATGTTCGATGTCTTGCACAAATTATATAAACATATGTCTATGTTAATATCTGGATTCAACACCTCTTCTTTGGGATCAAAACTCAAACCTAATTGGCCTAAAAGGAGCTCTGTTTTAAAGAAGGGTTTACACATATAGAAAAACTATTATATTGTAAATATCAAACTTTTAAGTATTAGATACATAAATGCATAAGAATTGTATGCTATGCATACAAATTTTTTATTTTTTATTTTTTATTTTTTGTGAGTGTAAGCCACAATCAATTGAGGCAATGCATCATACCTCGGCTCAATGCATATGGATAAATCTAAAAAAAAATTAGAAAAGCAATGTGAAACTTTAAAAAAAATATAGAAAACTCCATTTTATACTTTATATTGATATGGCTTTATCCTTTTTCTCCTCACACTATCTAATATTTAGCACATCAAACTATAGCAAACCAGTTATTAGGATGACATCTGCATCTTTCTCCAATGCAAAGCTTTCATGACTTGTTAATGAGCTCGATAACATACCTATAATTATCTAAACATTCATGTATTTTTCCCCAAGTCTAAGACCCTACTTTAGCCTAATGTAAAAAATGGTATTTCCATATTTTTTTATGGAGTCAAGGGTGAGGAAACATTCTTACTCTAACAAAATCATATAGATATTGTAGTGGTCTAGACTATTGCTAAAGGCCTATTTTGGGTTAATTTAATTTTGTGTTTTTTTTTAAAATATATTTATTTAGTATTTTTTAAGTTTTTTATATTTAAAATAAATCACATATTTTAAAAATACTCAAAATTATATTTAGATATTTGAGTATTTTTAAAAGCAACAATCACTATTCAACATATTGTATTTCAAAATAAATTATAAAAAAATAAATATAATAAATTTTTTTAAAATGATCCCAAACATCCCTCAAGTTTCCAAATTTGTAGTGATTTAACCATTATAATTTTAGAGGATATATTAGTATCGGTTTATCCACCACTTTTTGTTAGATAATTATGGCATATTTAACCGTTGAAATTTGTGGTGGTTTAAATTACCCAATAAGTAGAATTTTTTTTTTTTTAAAAAAAAGGCTATATTTATGGCTAATGCTTTAGAGACATGATTTCACCTTGGAACTTCTCCATTCAAATATAATAGCATTCAGCGAGAAATTCACATAATAATTTGTGAAGGTAGGCCATACTTAATTCGATTTTATTACCTTAATTCATTCAATTGATTGAATTTTCATCTGCTCATTAAATCAATACAAAAATCAAATCAATCTATAACATCATGAATTGTTAAACATAATTTATATAAAAAAATCCCTAAGCTAAGGTCCAATATACATTATTAAAATATTATGAAAATGAAATGAACTCATTTAGGTACCTAGTTCCAAAGATAATAGTATTACACTGCTCTACAAGATTGTAAAGCAATGTTGCATAGGATTTTGGTCTCCAAATTTCCCACTAATAACCTATACCATTGGATGACAAAGTGAAATAGTTATCTATTTCTTCAAATCACATCTTAAAAGATGATTTCAATAGCTAATTCTGATTAAAAGGGTAAGAAATAGAGACTTTCATGTAATTTAATCAAAGAAGTTGATGAAGGATGACTCATGATTAGGCTTTACTTATTCAATTAATATAATACAAAGTAGGATTTCATACAAAGAATATTTAATGAATTTAGAGATCCTAAGTCATCAATTAATTTAACAACTTTAATTAAATTCAAGCAAGCATTACAAGAATTAAAATCCAATCTATAATGAATGATAAAAATAAAAGAAAAATTAACAATGAATTAAAACATAAAAAAATGAATTTATTTTTAATATGTTTGCCCTTTTAGTTGACTTACAACTTTAGAGCTAGCCACTAACAAAAATAAAATAGTAAGTAAAATAATGCCAATTTAAAGACAACTAACCATTGAATATAGAGGTGCACAACAATCTATATTGAGATGATGAGATAAAAATAATTAAATGTTCCAAATAAAGGGGAATAACATAGCATTGTCAAACAAAATTGTAATTGAAATATCAAACAAAACAATTCATATGTCAAAGAAATATATAATATGCAAATTTACTTGGCATCAAGCAATAAACAAATAGTTTCTACTTGGATCTTTGTCTCTCAAGACATCCGTCATTATAATGATTGAAACTAAAATAAGAATATATAAACCAAAATTTCTTATTCCCTATACAAACATCCTAAAGGTGAATAATGCCCATGAAATTGTTGCATAAATTCTCTCATCTTAAGTTGCAATTCACTCATGGTACCTATCTCATATCTTAATGCCCAAACCTCCTCCTTGAGTCTAGCAACTCGAATAAAGATGTTATATTCACTTCTCTCTCTCTCTCTCTCTCTCTCTCTCTCTCTCTCTCTCTCTCTCTCTCTCTCTTATGGTATTGCTCTAAAGAAAGTACCAAATTAGAGTGGCTCCAAACTCTTATGTTTGTACTCTTTCAAAGTATTTAAAACTTATGCCCATCATGAATAGCCTTTTATTACCCTCCACATTTCATCATCTAGTGTTAAACGCCCAACATTGAGAATTTTCCAAACTTGCTTCTAAATAAAATAAAAAAGTTAAATTAATTGACTTAATTCATTACTACTAAAACATAAAGCTAATATTACTCATTTTTTCTAACATCCTCAAACAATCCCTTCTTTATGGAGTTTATTGATTCTCCATAGCTACAATCTATCCCAAATAGCCTACATAAGAGATAAAGATAAATATAATTATTTATTTCTTGTTAACAAAAAAAAAAATTTTTAAAAAAGAATTTCAAACCTTCTCTTTCTGTCTTTGAATAGAACTCACAAAACCCATCACGTGAGGGCATGTTTGTTTCTTAGCATTTTACATATTCTTCATAGCTATCTTCTACAAATACACTTAACTATTTTTTAAAATAATAAATATTAAATATAAGTATGAAATTACCTTTATCTTCATGTTATGACCACTATGTCACCAATTGACACCATTGCATGGTATCAACTCTTTTAGGGACATCCTCCATAATTTTTTTAATAGACCAACTATCCGAATACTCCGACTTCAAATTGGTCTTATGGTTATGTCATTTGACACCATGAGATTAAAGTATATAATATGTATGTGTCCAAACATTTAAAATTAATTTTGACTACAAATAAAAGATTAATATGAGTGTTTTAATAAATTAAATTATTAATAAAAATTAATTATTATTTTTCTTACCATAACTTCTTCTTAAATAGCTCAATGTATTTATTTTTCAATCTAGAAAAGAGATGGGTGCTAATATAGAATATCTGGTAATAAAATTTTGTAAGGTAGACCATTGTCATTCACTTTAATATACACCTGGGTATCTAATCTAAACTTTGGATATTTGCACAAGTTCTATTCCCCCTACGTTCACTAGGTATCCTCGTTCATTTGTAAAATTTAGTAAGATAAAATTTTAGTCAAGGGTAAAACATATTATTATGAAATCACTAATAAAAAATGTGTCAATACATTTAAGCCACATCTCATTCTATGCATGGGACATGGTGGCTTTGGCTATAAGGATGAATGTCATTGTGCTTCTTGTGTGTTACTATACTCATGCTCCTTTGAATTAGGATGCACTAGAGTAAAATGAGATTTAGATGATCTGTTGCTTCATCTCTATTAGATATGCCTTTGAGAAACATCATTTTTAACCAACCTTAGTAAAGCACATCCTATCATTCCATAAATTTTAAAAAATACAAGCAAATAAATTTCTTAAAAAATAATTAAATAAAGGAATTTTAAAAATTTAACCTTAAAATTTATAATTATTGATAACTTACATTATTGTTTTTGTATGATGTTCACTTAAACTCATATGAAATAAACTTGCCTTTTCATCCATATTAGAAATGATACTTGAATAAAATATATCACTAAATTTAACTCTTATAGTAAAATTTCAATTTATATTTTATGATCTTGGATATTAAAAATAGGCTCCAATTGAGAAGAAAAAAATAAATGGATCATGCTTTGATTTATCTCTGTTATGAATTAAAATGTGAGAAATTCACTACTAAGATGTATCCAAATTGATCTACCTTCGAACTAATGGTATTAGTATTAACCCAATCACACCTTATTAATACAACATACAAAATTATAGTAATTATTTTCAATGATGTAATTCACCCATCCATAAAATTGAAATCTCTATTTTATGTTGTATTAACAAAACCATAATTTTGAGTCTTCTTATCTCCATCATGATCTTTGGTGTGAAAGCTATAGCCATAAATTTAAAATATATTGTACCTATGTGTGATATTATTACAACCCTTAGCATGCACCATGATTTCCTCAGATATTAATGGATCATTACAACTAAAAACATGCATGTCATTTAATAAGGATATGATATAAATAAGAAGTTGAAATATTTACTCTTTCCTTAAACAAGTCATGAAAGCTTTTATTCATAATATTTTCAATATCCAATGGTATGAGGAATGTGTGTACATATTTTTTTTCCTCGCCATCAATGCAAACTTCTCTAAATAATGTAATATTATCTTAGGGAGCACATAAATGAGAGTTTACAATAATGATATCATCTAATAAATATATTCTTAGTTTGTTGTGGGCTCAAAATTCACCACCTCCCCTCAATTAAGAGTGCTTGGAATGATGTCACCAAAGTTTGAAGGCAAATGGAATAGTAGATAAGACACTACCCAGAGATTTCACCTTCATTTTGTGAGGACATTAGATCTAGTTCCAGGTTTCCTATAGGCACAAGCAAAGTTAATTACCCTCTCAATGTTGAGAGAGAACTTCGATTAAGGCCGGATTGTTAAATGCATAGTGTATAGTAGCACCATGTGGAGTCATGAATTTAGGTATATGAAATTCATCATTCTTTAACTTAAAGAGGATGGTTGGGGGAATGAAGCGCCCGATCAAGATCCCATGGTTCCGTCATCCTAGGCTGTTGTTGTCCCTAGTCTACTTAGTCAGAGGAGATAGTCGACCCAACCTGATTGAAGGATCCTTGTCAGCAGTCATGGGTTATGTCGTCCTAGAAAATCTTATAGACTTGGGGTGGTGTTTGTCTAAGGAGACATGCTTAAGTCCATCTTAGCTAACATAGGACTTTCTGTCCTATCAAGTGTACCATATAGTTCACAACTCAAAGGACAAAGCCATTGGGGAGCATACGAGCTATAGTCATGACCATGATATAATAGTGTCATTTGGCTAGCCATCATCCAGAGACTCGATCATAACTACATCATATGTAGCTCTTGTCCAAGCCACACGTCGGAGAGGACCCGCGTCCTTATTGGCATGAAATTTTTTGAGAGTAAATATTGTATAACACTTGATTTGACTTTGGCTCTTTTGTGAGCTAGAGTTTTCTTAATTTATCACCTATGATAAATAATTACAAAAAGTGGATGAATTGAATTTTGCTTCAAGTTTTTAAAGGTTGAATTTTATTTAAGCATTTATAGCTTAATGATATATTAGATTTTGTATTTGGATTGATACTTAATTTGAGTTAATTTGATCTGAAATTACAATCATATTTTGATGAAAGCATCCCCTCCGGTTGAAATCTCCATTCAACACAGCCATCATCTGGTACACGTATTATTTTACTATTCCATATCCTATCGACTCTATTACTTTAATAATAAAGGATCAAATCAACTCATATTACGATTAGCTTCTCGGATATTATACTAAGTTAAAATTAATATATTATTTGAATTTTAGGTTTTGTTAACGGACCTGACCTAAGACCCAAAGAATCAACCCGACATCCTCGACTAAGTTTAACCATTCAGTAGTGTCGTGGGCCCATGTAGTTATTTAATTAATATTAGTTTAAGCTTAAGTGATTTGAATAAGTGTTACTTATTTTGATTGAGTTTCATTACAAATTTAAGATTTTAAATAAACTTTTGACAATTTTGACCTCCCATGTCCTATATAAGGGGCTACATCGAGAGGCATGCCACCATGCCAAGAAAGGCATGTATGGGTGGTGTAAACACCATGATCGAATACATCATCCCACCATGCCAAGAAAGGCATGTATGGGTCTCTGAAACACCTGCATGTAACACAAATTTCTACACACAAAGAAAAATGTGTGTGTACTTATACACTTGCAATGTCAGTTTAAACATCAATTTTATATTTATAACTAGCTTTATGTCAAGTTGTTTAGACCTCTTGTCGATGTGAAAATTTGGCAATATTTTGGCAGCATCCCAATGTCATCCCTGTATAAGGGGATGCCTCGGGTATCTTTGGGTGTATGCAAAGAAATGCATGTATGGGGCACTAAGGTACCACAAGCAAATATAGCTTTCCCCGCTGCATCAAGAAAGATGCGTACGAGTACTTATATTTGGTGGTTTGAGCTCTTCTTTTCCCCCACCATGCTATAATTAGCGTGTACACGGCTTACTAGTCGCGGCACCGGTCTTCAAGTTTCCCCCATACAAAGAGCACATATGGTTCCACTTGTTGTGCCAAACATGTCACATCTTGAGGACATCCACGCTCGAGCATTTTATACATGTAGGAAAGGAGCAAATGGACAGGGGACTTCGATCGTGCTGCTTAATGAAGGAGGATCAACGGCTACTTACGGGTGCTAGTGCACATACATAAGTGGGCACACGGTGCGTCGAGAAGATGAGCGAATGTTAAGGTCATGGGCATGTGAGCATGTGAGTCGGGACAGGTGGCTCGAGTCTTGCAGAGGATGAGGTAGGCAGGCGCCTTTATTCATGCATAGCTGTCTGAGACGGAGGGCTCTGGGCATTTTCTTGGTGCGGGATGAACTGAGCGAGGAAAGCATAAGAGAACGGGATTAGAGCTGGTTGGGGTTGGCTCTGGGTAGTGGGGATTAGGGATAGATGCAAGAGGGGTATTTATAAGAGTTTTATTTAAGTGGAAATTAACCCTAATTAAGATTTTTACACCGACATTATTACATGGGCAATATATATCTTGATCTTAGGTTATTCTGATGTTCCAGACACAACGGCGCAGTCCATTTCACGATCAGAGGCCTTTTAGTTCAAGTCAGCCTTGAATCGGGTCTGATTCAAAAATTGCATTGTCATTTTTATCGATATACATGCGAGCTCATCCGAATTGAGTACGAATAATCTCATTTGATAAGTTTTGATGTGTTGACTCTAATGGCATATCAATTTTATGAATGGATGTCATTTGGGCATCATTGCAGCCTCTCGATCTCGATATACGTGTATGACTGTTGATGGATTTTTTTTATGATCGATCAACCATTGAATTGTTCAATATGTATATTCTAATCAATTTTGATGTTCTGAACATGATGGCAAAGTCTGTTCGTTGATTGGAGGTCATTTCGACTGATTTCAGCGATGTCTAGTGCATTTTCTAATTTACGTGTTGTTGTATCTGATAGCTTGATATTCATGCAGACTTGTCCAAATTGAGTGTAGACAATCTCATTTGATAGGTTTTTATGTTTTGACATTAATGACATAATCAATTTTATGAGCAGATATTGTTTGGCATTATCGCAACCTCCCAACTTTAATATATGCATAAGCACATTGATGAGTTTTCTTCTTGATCTATCTACCATTGAATTATGTAATATGTATATTCTGATCAATTTTAATGTTCTAAATGTGATGGAAAAGTATGGTAGTTAATCAGAGATTATTTCAACCAATTTCAATGATGCCTAGTACATTTTAGCTCTGATTTATGGACTATTGTATCTGATCGCTCGATATTCATGCAGACTTATTCAAATTGAGCTCGGATAGTCTCATTTGATAAGTTTTGATATTTTGACACTAACAGCATAATCAATTTTATAAAAAGAGGTTGTTTGAGCATCATCGCAGTCTCCTGACTTTGATATGATGCGCACGTCAGGTTTTCTTCTTGATCATTCAATTGTGTGTATTTATATTTTGAACAATTTTGACATTCTGAATGATGGAAAAGTCTATTTGTCGATCAGAGATCATTTCAACTAATTTTGGTGATGTCTAGTACTTTTTTGCTCGATTTGCTACTATACTTGAACTCCGTGGAATTAAATCAATGATGCATGCATGGAGGTCAACACTTGCCTAAGAGAATTTCAATGAAGTATTTCTTCATATGATAAGGATTTCAAAATTGTCAACTTATGTAGCAAATCAAATCAATTTTGATATTCAGACAAAAAGATATTTCTTCTTATGTAATATATCTTTCTACAATTTATCCCTTGGGTTGTGCCTTATTGCCAACATAATATTTTAATACTAAGAAAAGCTTATTCACTTTTTTGCATCTAAAAAACTAACAATAAATATAAGAAAATAAAGTTTTGCCCATAGCACCACAATGCTACAATCATGGTGCCTAAGCACTATCATAAATTTTGAGAAAGAAAACTACCCCTGCCATATGTCTACTTAAGTGATCGATGTTGTAGCAAGCGTAATCCTAACCTGAGGATCTACAATGATGATATGTAGTTTAAAAGGCAAAAAAATTAACTCTTGTCTACTCACTCCCAGGTTACAACCATCCAGAGGGGAGTGGGAGGACAGTTGAAGAGACAAGAAACCACCCATTTAGTGGAGGAGAATAACCAAGAACACTTATAAAAGGGGGTGGATAGTTCTCACTTTCTTCTTCTTAGATTTTTTTTCTCCCTCTCCAGCACTCTCACTCTGCCTACTCCTTAATTTCTACATTTTCTCTCTTTACAATGAACCTCTCGTCATTGTACAATAATAAATATGGCACTCTCCTCCTATACGAGGCAAGCACAAGATCTACCATGGTGAATTTCAGGTAAAACTCTTGGGAATGTTTTTTAATGAATTTCTTTCTCACTAAAAAGAGATTTTCACCATCAATCTTGGGTTTGATGACAAATCATGAAGCACATCTCCATTAATCTTGGATCTGGAGTGAAGAAGATTGTTTAAGATCCCCCAAATTCCAAAATCTTGAAGGTTGAAGACCTCCACCGTTGAACTTGGTTCTGGCGTGAAATAAAACCCTCCCTCCATTGATCTTCGATCCAGAATAAAGGAGAAGGCTGCTAATGCACTAAGAAAATTGTGAAAAATTAGCACTACTAAGACGTTATGCTGGAAAAATTTTAAATTTTTCTAAAAAGCTATTGAATCTTAGACATTAGTGACAGTCTTTGCTAGCACTCGGCTTCGTCCTTAAAAAAATTAAGCTTATGCAGGCATCTCACAGCACCATGGCACTGGTATCCCATTGTCGAAGCACTATGTCCTCAGAATTGACACCCAACTGATAATATTAAGGCATTCATACCCACAACATAGTGGTGCTATAAATATAGCATCAAGGTGCTAACCTTTCAGGTTTTGGAACAAGAGACTAGCACCGCAATGCTCACATAGCACCCACCGGTTGGTCAATTATTGTGCAGGTCAAAAAGAGCATTTACTATCATTAATTTTGTAACTAAAAAGCGTGTCAGCCATTGTTGTAGCACCGTGGTGCTCTGACTCAACACCACAGCGGTGGAAAAAAGTTTGTCCTTTTCATTTAAAGCTTATGTCCATCTTCCAGCTTTTCTAAACCGACCTCTAACTAGTATTGTAGCACCGTATGATCAGCGCTTAGGCACTAGTTAGCTTGGAAACTTAACTAGACTAACCTAAACAAGTGCAACTTCAGTGCTGTAGCATTATACTTACAACGTCAAAGCTTGACTCCTTAGGTTTGTAAGACATGAATACCTGTCCCATAATGCTACAATGATAATCACTCGGTGCTAAGGCACCAATTTAATAGTGCCACAACACTACCAAGCGCTTAGGAGCTATATTTCCAGTGTCGAAGTGTTGACCATAAAAAAATTTTAATTAATGTTTACCATGTAAACACATTATCAACCTATATGTTCGTCATGCAAATATTCTACAATCCGTTCACCATGTGAACACCTATATAATTAGAGCATTCTGAAGGAATGTAAGTCCAACCAATACATTTGCTACTCGAATATCCTATAATTCGTTCACTATGTGAACACCTATAATTCTGGCATTCCAAGGGGATGTAAGTCCAACCAATATGTTTTCCATGCTAACATCCAATAATCCATTAGCCATGCAAACACCTATATAATTATAGCATTCAAATGGGATGTAAGTTCAACCAACACGCGTTCATAATGCGAACATCCTATAATTTGTTCACCATGTGAACACCTATATAATTCGGCATTCTAAAGAGAGGTAAGTCCAATATAACTGCTTTTTTTAATAAATGTAAGTCTAATCTTTTCGTTCACCATGCAAACACCAAAACTATATGGCATTCCATTGGGTTGTAAGTCTAATTTGATGACTTTCTAATCGATGTAATTCTACCCCATGCTTGTAATGCAGGCATAACCTAAATCTAATACATATGTTTATCATGCGAGCACCCCAACAATAAACCTTTAGTCTACTTAGGATATCTAAGATAAGGAAACTCATGACTACTAATCAGACTCCCTGGATATTATGACTAGCCCTTTAATGTTGGTAGACTAGAGTAACATAGTCTTGAGATTATGGAGCCACGGGATCTTGATCAAGAATATTCTCCTATCCCCTTTAGACACCAATTCATATAAGAAAAATATGATTATTTCCAACCTTAATTGAGAGTGCTCTCTTACTATGGTAAGAGGGTTAAGTAACTATGAAGACTTGCATTCATAGGAAGTAGAACTCGAATTTAATTAAACTTTAACATAATGTTAGGAGAAATTTGGTTGAAAATATATCAATCTACCTCTTGAGAAAATACACTCTTACCCATCTCAATAAAGATGCATGAGAGCATCCTCAAATGTACTTTTTTTTAGCAATCATCATTATAAATAGAAATATGTTAAGTATTTTATAATAATAAAAGTTAAATAACTATTTGTTACATCTCAAATAAGCACATCCACTTATATGCACTGGACCACTAAGCTTGATGTCATTAATTAAATGTATAAGTGAATCATGATTGTTAGAAATGATGTTGGGAAGTATTTCTCCATTTGTTATACTCATGATAATATTATTTTGTAACCTGTTTAGCTCAGTTGGAATGATAATCTTAGCACATATTGATTTTAAGAATAATTTATGCTTATAACTTCTTCTGATGGTGTACATTGTCTAATTGCAATTAGTAATATAACTTTGTTAAAGACATGGTAGTTTATGATATTTTGAAGCTGTAATTTTACATCATTAATATTTATAAAATTAAAAATATTTGAAGCATGACTCTTGAACATTTTCATAATTTTAAGTGCCTCATATATCATCACGTTTTTATTTATTTTTTTGCGAAAATAGCGGTGGAAAATGTAGTTCACTCTTTACTCTAATGTCAACTAAATCTTGTTGTTCTTGTAAGTTATCTTTAATTTGCCAAGATCTATGAGCATATTAATAAAATTATCATATGTATTCTTCTTCTATATGCATGACATTCAAGTTTTGAGGTAAAATATTATACACCCAATGAGATAGCTCAAAGAAATATATTTTTACCAATTAATTGAATTGCTCAACTACTTATCAACTTTGTGAATATCCTTTTCAAAGCTTTTAGCATAGCTTTAGTATCTTTATTAAAAGGAATAATAAATTCTTAAGTTGTAATAGAATTTAACTTTTCTTAACCCTCTATGTTGTAATTCTAACATATTCTGTGTTGTAAAAATAATGCTTCAATTGATGAATATGTGATCTATTGGTAACCAACATTGGTGAACCATGAACAAGAATTTCTTGCTCTTATAAAACCATAAATATTTTGTATTTCCAAAACAATAAGAACAAGCAAATTTTTTTTGGTACTCCACCTAAACAAATTTCATATGCTAAAAAATATCACTAATAGTACACATTAATTCTACACATATATTAAAATTTTATTCAGATGTAGCATCGTAGCATTAAACTACAAGTCATAGCTCATCTAACTCTTGAATTATTGGAGATAAATGGAAACATCATTTTTTTTTCTCCGAGTATAATCATGGACAAAATAAAAGATGTTTGTTTTATTCTAATCCAGTATATTATAAGGAATTAAGAGTGCTAGCCAAAAACTATATGAATTGCCCTTAACTTTAGATTGAAAGCATTAGCAACCAAATATAAGTCTAACATTATATAGATCTAATGAAAAATTAGGGTATTGACCATGAAAAAATTTTCAAGCTTCTCCATCATTTGGGTGCAATAATAAACCATCTCTATTTTTAAGTTTAGCATGCTAGATCATATCCTAAGTGGATTATTTTCTCTAAAAAAAAAAAATTTAGCCTTGGAAATAATAAAAAATATTAAAAACACTTGGTTGACTTCTTATGAGTTTTTTTTCTCATGTATCTATTTTATTATGATAAATTGCCCATCTTGATAAACTATCAATATATCATACCTCCTAATCAAACTTATCTCTATAAAATATTGTCATCAGGACATGCATCTATATTTGTATATTCAAGTTCAAATGCTTTATTGTCTTTTTCATCTCAAATATGTTCTTAGGCAATAATGGGCCCTTCAAAAAGTCATTGAATATTAATTGTAATAATATATTAAAACATTTAATAGTCTATGAGTTTAAACACTTTAAATGAAGTAAGTGTAATATGAAAGATAGTCTTGAGAATGACTTACATGTAAGAAAGATATAGCTTTGATCCTACATCTTCTAATAATTTTGTGAATTGTTTAGGATGATTTGATTAATCTATATTAGGATCCTCTTTTTTTTACTAAGTTTATAGAGGTATTTTTTGAACCTAGGGTATCCCTCAACAATCGATCCATATCATTTATATAATGTTTGACAAATTGAATTGGTGATTGCAAAAAATAAAAAATAGTATCACTAGCCTCATTTTACACGCTTTCAATGTTAATAATGTGTTCTTTCCTATGGCAGTCCGATACAACACATACTAGGAAAATTTCCTTTGAAATTAATTGATTCTTATCATCTTTAATAGTGATAAAATATTAATAATTATATAATTTGTATGGACATAAATTTTTTATTTTTTATTTTTTTTATTTTTTATTTTAGTTTTTGCTTTGACTTGCAAACTCTTAAAAAACTCTAAACTTTTTTTAAGTATTCTAGACTCTATTTTGGTTTAAAAATCCAACTCTCTCTCTCTCTCTCTCTCTCTCCCTCCCTCTCTCTCTCTTCTCATTCAATCTCTCTTGGTTGAAATCTTATTATAGGATTCTTAATTATTTTATTGATTCAAAATTGAATCATTTTCTTATTAAATCTTCCCCTTCTTCCTCTCTTTTCTATTAATATGTTTTAGACTTAGGTTAATTCTTCTTAGCTCTTGTCCATCTTGGTGAACCCTAACTACTTATTTTCTTGAGATCTTAATGATTCAAAGTGCAATACTCTTTTAACCTCTCTTGATTCCCTTGGCCAAAAGTGTACTAAATCTTAAGTCTTCTAAGGTGTTAAGCTTCATTCTCTTACAAATCCAGCCTTGGTCGAGACCTATTGTTATGGTTTGTTTGAAGAACTTTAAAGTATTGGTGCTAGTTCATCCTTGGTCGACTCCCTCCTTAGGGATTTGCTTGAAGTAAGTCAAAATAATCTCCAACCTCTCTTGCTTCTTATGTGGCTACAATTAATTTTGAAGTTTATCGAAGGCTTGGTGTTAAAAGTCCTCTCCCTCTTTACTATCTTCATTAATCATTAAGTGGAGGTACTTCTTATTTTATTTCAAGTTATTTTCAAGAGATTACAAAGCTTGACTTCACTAACTTGCATAAATTAAAATTTTGTGAAAGAGGTTCTTAAGTGAGTTTTCCAATTAGGATTTCACATTAGATTGTGTATTTGAATTTATTTATTGCATAACATATTTTGGTTATACGTTCATGCAAGTATTTTTATCATTCTTGTGGTTTGATTCTACATATCATTTCAATATATTTTACTTTTAAGGCTTCATCTCTTTTGAAGTAAAATTTTTCTTTTGGATTGGTTTTTAAAATCATTTCTTATAAAGATCATATCATTATTTTAATTTTAATTTAACAAGAAAAATATTTACCTTGAGCTCTCTTTTATTGTTTTCCTTAATATTATTTTAGTTGGGTTGTGAGTGTAAAATAAATTTATAATTGAGAGTTATACTCTGCATATCTTCTCTTATTTTCTCTTGTATTTTGGTAGGATTGTACTTGTCCATGTAGTAAAGTACAATGTTGCGTTATACTTCCTGTGAAGGAGAGTACGGGAGATTTACTATAATCTCAACTTTGATTTTAGTGAATTATTATATTGGATTACTAGGCATAGATGTAGATCAAATTTTAGTTTTAGCCAAACCACATAAAAATCTCTATGCCCTCTAGTTTACTTTTTCCTACACCTCTTTTTTACTTTTCTACAGTTGTTCATTGCTTTGCTCTTATAAATATAACCTTTTGAAGTTAACTTTTCTATAAAGCCTTAAAATTAACTTTTAATTTGAAAATATTTTGAAAAGCCAATTCACCTCATAATGGAATATTATGTTAATATAAGCCACTTTTCAACTAGAATAGAAAAATAACGCATTGTCTCAAATCGCTTGCGTACATATTGAGTGATGAACTAAGTACATTTAGGCATTAAAATTAACTAATAGATGATTGAAACAAGAAGTCACCATTTAGTAGTTCAGTATAGTAAGTCATAACACAAAACTTTCACATTCAACATATCTCAACTGAAGCTTAGGCAACAAGAAGCTCTTAAAGGCCTTTGGGAGCAGCTGGCAGAAGGATGGCAGCCAAGTAAGGCTTCAGCAAAGGTGGGGCGAATAGAGGGGAAAGGGGAGATCGAGTTATTTCATGGAATTGAGGTTAATCAAATAATAACAATGATTATAACTAAGTCTATCACTTCTTAATCATAGCAGTTTAGTTTGTTGCTACTGGATTAATTAAACTAGCAGTAGTTTTGATATGAAATACCTCTGATACTAGAATTTTTCAGTATGTGTGTGGGTTAATTATTTTGTTCATTATGGATGTTTAGTCAAGAATGATAAAGTTTTTTTTTGGACAGCAATAAAAAAATAAAAATTTGGGACATATAGCGACTGCTTCTTGCAACAATTGGTTTGTTAAAAAAACATGCAATGGTAGCCATGTGATATGTGTGCTTTCAAAATATGGAACAATTTAATGTTAGGATATAAAGATAAGCTATATAGTAATGAAATCATCGACGTTATGGATGTATGACCCAATATTTAAATGTTAATCATATAGACCTTATCATTCTTATATGGATAAACCGGGATGCATGTAAGAGGTAGTTGTGTTTAATATATTTCATAATTTCAACTAATTAGTTTTGTCTAGTTGTATAAGTAAAACCTGGTAGTTGTCAAAACTACATAGCTAGAAATGCCTTGTTGTGTCACCTAAAAAAATGCTTTTAAAATCACAAATTTTTAAAAAGTAATAATAAAAGGCCTTACATGTATGTAGAACTATATGGATGAGATTTTGAGTCATATTTTTATAAAAAAAAAATTCTTCAAGTAATTAAGCACTTAAGAATTAGTCTGGAAACTTGATCTTATTTCTAATAATAATAATAAGTGATAATGAATTTAGAAACAATGCTAGAGCTCAAGAAGAATTTGAGGTCATAGGATCTAATCCATTGAGCAACTCAAAAATAGAGCAGTCGGCCCCATCCTAACTAAAGCAAGCCTTTGAATGAATCAAAGCTACAACCCTATTTGTGTTCAAGCCTTTCAAAGAATATAAGCCCAAACTAAATTTATATTTGGAGTAGCTTCTATGCTAATAAACCCACTAAATTAATTAAAACCAAAATTTGCATACATTATCTCAATCTACTTGAGATCCAAAGTGACATTCTCTAGCTACCAATTAGATTTCTTGAATGTTATAGCTAAAGTTAATAGAACCATAAGATCTTATTCGAGGTAAACCTCCATTCCCAAAAATATTTCTCATTTAATTGAACTAAAACTCAAATTTTAAGTCTATGATTAAAAACTATGTTGATATAACTATTCTTAATCAAGAGTGTTCACTTGCAAGTATGAGGGATAATTAATTTTGAGAACTTGTGCTCATAGAAGTTTAGACTTCATATCTAAATAAACCACAATATAAATATTTCAAATTTCTTGGTTAAATAAAATTTAATCTACTCATGAAGAACATGCTCCTTAATTTGGAAGATGGGGATTAACATCTTTATTGAGCGATCAAGATTAAAATCTTACATCTAGGAATTCTTACACTTTCAAGACCCACTCATCTTGATTTAAAGGATGTTGAGTCCTACACAAATCCTAGAGAAAATCAACCTCTTAGGAGGCCATCTTTTCAACATAATAGAGGTAAAGAAGATCATAAGAATATGTATGCTAAAGATTTTGACCATCTTTATGGAAAAGTTAAAGTTGAGGCACCTTCTTATAATGGTGCATCTAATACTAATAAATTTTTAAATTATATAATGCAAAGATCATTGGTCATGCAAAAACCTATTTGACCAACAACTTAATAAAAAGGCAAAGATTAGGAAACTCGATGGATAATAATTAAATGATCACTTTTGTTAATATGAAGCACACTAATCATTTATGGATCATCTGGACCAAAACCTTAGTAAAAAATATAAATGTTAGAAGGGCAGGGATCAATCTCATTGAGATAGTTATGAGAAAAAATATATATCAAAGCTAAGTATTTTCCAAGATGCCATGATAATAAACTGCATGGCTAACCACTAACTCTAATACAGGGCATTCTTTAGGTCACTAAATACTTCAAAACCATCAAATATTTAGTTTTTACAGCCAAATTAACAAATGATGTTTAGAAACTACTTAACATATTTATCATTAGTTTGAAGATGAATAATAAGAATAAAATAAAAATATTTGATGCTGAAATAGTAGAGGATGCTTTTTACTATGCACTCATGGTGAAAAAAATAGAAGATGGTTACGAACTTATCTAGACCTAAAAATTAGACCACTATTATTCTTACTTTGAGGATTAATACTAGGTCTAAACCTAATACTAGTGGCACACTAACTACTAATACTCCAATTAGGTGAGTTTTAAGACCTCTAGAGAGATCATATATTTTAAGTGTCACATACACTAACAGTGCAAAGCTCAAATATTATTTTTAAATGAGGTTGATTTGCCTAAGAATGATGATTATGAGTAGATTTTAGATGAGATACCTCAATTAGAAAGGTATATTAGCCTTTAGAATGACCATCCAATTTGATTCATGAGATATTATGCCTTTTTTTAGAAAAAGTAAAATATTATAGGAGGAAAAAAAAGGTGCAAGGTAACCATTAATCGTGGGTGTGTTAAGAATGTTATATTCAGTCATACTCTAGTGGGGACTACTAATCTTAAGGGTAAATCTAGCATTAATTCTTTCATGTGAGTAGAGTGAAACACACCTCCCTCGCTATCACTAGTAGATGTCAAATTATCCTTAAAATATATAATCATATGGATAACATCGATGTGATATATTGTATGTAAGACCATAGCAATATTATTTAAGTATTATATTTTATGACATGGAGAACATCAATGCATTCAAACATTAGAATAAAATCATATGGCTTTTACAAGTTAAGCCATTAAATAAAACTCTAATTACAACTCCACATAAGCTATCCTCTAATATCCGGTTTACACTTAAGAAAATGCTAGATTATACTTGAGAGGGATTGCATCTCTTAATGATGGGTAAAACAATTATCCATTTGCTTACAACGACATGATTACACTTAATTTACCGAATAGTAAGGTTATGCTCAGTACAATTAAAGAGACTTTGTTGACCTTTTCTTATTTCTCTTGCTTCATGTGAGGGATGTTATTCTTGGTCATATGGAGACTGGCATACTGTTGACCTCAATTTTGGAGTGAGCTCTGAACTTCCTCATCATAGATCTAGGACTCTTATAGACACTAAGAGTTCTTTAGTCTTAAGACAGTGATTAGGTGAACACTTAACCTAACCCTAGAGACTTAGAAGAGTTAGCCTTAAGAATAGGTTGTGCCTTAGGGATTTAGGAGGACTTGCCTATCCTATAGCCCAAACCAAATCCTTGCTTCCTTCTTCCAAACCAAATCTTAAATTCAAATTCAAATCTAATTCCAAAATCAAATCTAACTATCAAATGATTGAAACACATGATCAAATTCAAACTTCAAATCCCTTTCTAAGCCTTTTGATTTTATCTTATAGACTTAGCCTTAACCAAATTCAAATCAACCCCAATTCAATTGATTTTCTTAATTATCAAATTTAATCTCAAATCAAATTCCAAATCATAAATCAATTCCAAACTCCAAATGATTAAAACTCAAATCAAATCAAATTCCTAATTTTAGCCCTTTTAGCCAATTCTTGAACTCAGCTAAATGATAACTAAATCAATTCAAAACTCATGGATTCCTTCATGATTCAATCATTCCTACAATCATTGACCCAAACATAAACATAAACCATCATTATCAAACCAAACCCAAGTCAACCCAAGTCAAGTCCATGTTGACCCTCTGGACTTGAAATTATCATATGAACCAAAACCCATTTGGCTCCAAACCAATTGTAATTGGATTTATATTTCAATCTTAGGCTCATGTGTGAGTTCAACTAAACTTGAATCAAGCCATGATCAAGCCAATTAACCCATTTAGGCTCACTTGACCCAAAGTAGCCTAAAGGAACCTTTTTGAGCCAAGTTCTAATCCAACCCAAATTAGATTGAACTAAGCCCATCTAAACCTCACAACATAACCAACAATCACCCTAGGGTGATCAATTATCTTAAATTGGGTCAAACCAAGTCAAACCTAGCCTTTGACCAAGTCAACATTTAGCCCAAATGAAACCCAAACTAGCCAAAATCCACCATATGCCAAATTGATTAAAATCATTGATTCAAACTAACTCATAATTAATGATTGAACTTGACCAAACTCTCACTTGAGCTAAACCAAGCCTAATTGGCCATTTGACCAAAGTTGGCCCAAATTAGCCTAAAAAGCCTAAATGGGTCAAATCATAATTGATTGCAACCAATGGCTCAAGTTCATTCTAAATCACTTATTGAACTTGACCAAAGCCATAATTGAGTTGGTCAACTTGACTCAACCTAGCCCAAATTGACCTAAAGAGTCAAATTGGCCAAAATCCAAATTAAACCAAACCAAAGCCTAACCATTTTCAATTAGTCTGAACTTGACACACCTAACCCAATTTGGTCAAATTGGTCAACTTCACCCATTTGACCTATATGAACCTAAATGAGTCATAATCAAATCCAAAGCAAATTAGACCAAACCAATGACACCAATACACTCCAATTGGTCATGTGAACTTGACCCAACCCTTGGTTTGACCCAATTTGACCAATTGGTCAACTTGACCCAACCAATTTAACCTAAATAGGTCAAATCAAATCAAATCAAATAAACTCCAAACCACTTGAAATTTGGGCTAACCCACTTTTGACCCATTTCAAATTTGTCCAAATCAAACCCATAGCCAAATGACCACTTTTCCCTTCGATCTAAGGCATCCCATGAGATAAGACACATGCATATTTGGTTATTTCCTTCTCTTGGCCACTTGGCACCCATTCATAGGTCCACTTAGGCACCAAGGGCCATGGCTGACCTGACCCAAAGGTGGTTGGGTCGTCCATAACTCATGGAGAGGTAAAATCACCTCCCCATTTCCATTGGATCATTTCAAACCACCAAGGACATCCACTACCTCCCTTGGCAGTCACCTCCACACCCTTACCCAACCAAATCAAGCCACATCATCCACCCAAGGACCTCCATAACCCTCTAAAATGGCCAAATGATCAAGAAAAAGTCAAACTAGCCATGGTCGTCCGATCCAAGGAATGAGGGGGTATACCCCCCTCATTCTCACTCAAACTCAGGGAGCCACATTCGATTCAACTCTAATAGCCACAGAACTCCATCCCATAGCTTCCTCTTACGTTTCCCAAGCTCCCCAAATCCTCCACTCTCAATTTTACAGAAAACCAAAATAAGGGAGGTCACCAATGATTTCCATTTGCTTAAACCTCCACCAAAGTGCAATTAACTTTGTACACACCTTCCTTGGAACTAAACGAGTAAGAACGAATCATTTCCCAAGCTTCCCAATGGTCGGAGGGAGGAGTTCAACCAAGACCGATCACCTATGCCTTGTGTATTGATCTTCCGAGCAAACTACACCAAATCAACCTCGTGCGCTCAATAGGGCTTCATTTCTACCAAACAAAGCTTCCTCAATCATTAGAACCGCAAGTCATATACTCCAGTGAGGTATGCCATTAAAATTGATCCTTGAATGAAAATAGGTTGGTCTTTTGTAAAAGAAAGTTCTATGCCATGTAATTTTTACCATTAGATTTGCTTGTTATGCTTCCCTGAAGGTGTGGGATAATTTTCATCTCCATCTGAGCTTGGGTGAGCTCAGATCGAGCGATAATCGATGGACGGTATTCATCGTTCACTACTCAAAAGGAGATAGATCACAGACTGTCCATTCCGTGTGATCATAATGGATGGTCCTGATCTGATCATGCGTTGAACCTCTGATAAATCCTTTGAAACTGCACATTTAATTATGGTCGTCTGATCTTAGATCGGACGGTCCTTGGAGTTACCACATCCACCGCCATTTGAGTCAGCCTTCGGATGTGACAACTTAAGTATCCACTCCCGTCACGCCACGTGGAAAGCGCACCGCATCAACCGCCACATGGACTGACCGGATTAAGGCTTTAATTAGGGTTAATTAATCCATTTTTTAGCCTGGAACTTATAAAAATCATAGCTACTCCTAGAAAAAAAATACAAACTTAGGTTCATTTTGAAGATATTTCATAGTAAAATCTAGGAAAATTATTATTAATTGATTTTGTACAATGATTTTGACTTAATTAAAGTTTAATTAGAAATTTAATTAGCTTAACTATTCCTTAATTAATCACCCAATTAATCTCCAACTTTCTATGGATGTTTGGGGGGATGATCTCTGCCTCCCTCATTTTTTGGGATTTTATTGGTTACTTAATTAAGAAATCAATTGATTGAGCCATAATCACTTTCCTAGTTTAATTAGTGATAATTAATGAATGAACAATGATTTAATTAATTATTTAAGCCTAATTACCTCTGTTGAATAGTAAGGGAGCTTAGGGAATGTGGTTGGGATACTTTTCTTAATTCATTTCCTAAGCTTTCACTATTTGGAATTTGATTAGTTAATGATTAATGAGGTAATTAGTTGCTTAATTTATTAATTAATCTCCAAGATAAATAAAAATTAGAACATAATTAAGTGTTTGAAATGACTTATGGGTTAAGATTGAGGCCTTGTCCTTGATCCCTTTCTCTAAGTTAATTTCATCATTCTAATTAAAATATAATCAAAGCATTCAATCAATTAATTAACAAACTTGATTAACTCAATCTAAAATTCACTTCATACCTAAGCAACATTTATTTAATCTTGGATAGCTCTTTAGGTGTTCAATAACCCAAAATGGGAGATAATGAAATTATGGTTAGCTCACATGTGTGAGAAAACCATTGAAGTAGTTAAGTGAGATCCCTTAAGCCTAATTAACTATTAATCATGAGCCAATTACATTTGGCCCTTTCTATTTCTTAGGAGCATTGAAAATTTACTTTTCATGTGGTTGCATATCATGTTAGCTCATTATTAATTATTTAATAAACTTAAGGTGATGTAGGTAAGGATTAATTAATTGGTTTAATTCATACCCTAACCTAATTAAATCATAAAATCAACTTAATTACTTCTTCATTAAACTAAATTAACTCACACATAGTGAATGGAATTAGGATCAGCAAACCTCTTTCATTTCCTAAATCAAATCAAACTCAAAATTACAAATGCTATTAAATAATGTTGGTTTATTTTAAATAGCCTTATATAGTATGATTGTCCTTAGGAATTAATTGGGATGAATGAGATCATGTGCTTATGTTCCTTTATTTATTTCCAATCAGGTTAAATGTTGCTTGCCATGTGTAATCATGCATTCATTTCTTTTAAAATTAACTAAATGAAATGATTTCTTTCATGTCAAATTGCATGTGTTGATTTAAATTAAAAATAGGTGTGGCTATTATTACTATTAAATCAAAAGTTATCTTCAAAATCTCATAAATCAATTATAATATATGGAGTGATGTTAATTACAAATATCTATAAGTTTGCATATGTTGGTAATATAAGATATGCAATATGAAGCTCTCTTTCCTTACCTTATATAGATTTGCATGGGATTTATAAATGTATAGATCATTTGAAAAGAACACAACATTTGTCTAAATCTACTCTTATGCATCTCCATGCTAATATTTAGAAAGAATTTTATATCACATATGTAAATCATATAATCAAATCAAATATGACTTCTTGCATGACTTCTCGTTCTTATGGTTCTTTTTATACATTCACATGTATCTAAGAAAAGTGGTATATTAGACACTCCAGTGTGGTTTAAGTAGCTAAGTAGGTCTTATACCTTACACCCCGGGTGTAGAACAATGGCATCATACTCACTTAAAACTCTTATACATATGTATGTATGATATGACCAATGAATAAGAATCATAAATCAAATACAACTTTTGCATGAGTTTTTCTATTCTTATAGTTTCTTATACATCTACATGTATCTAAGAAAAGTGATATATTAGTTTGGACACCCTGCGGCTGTGAGGCTTTAAGTAGCCCTAAGTAGGTCTACTTACACTCCGGTGTAAAATAATAGTCAGACTCACTTAAAACTCTTATACATATGTATGTATGATATGACCAATGAATAAGAATCATAAATCAAATCATCAAATACAACTTTGTAGGGTTTTCCTATATTCTTATAGTTGCTTATAGAACTATATGTATCTAAGAAAAGTGGTATATTAGTTTGGATACTCCGAGGCTACGACACTTTAAGTATCCCTAAGTAGGTCTTGTACCTTTCACCCCTGTTGTAGAACAATGGTGTTGTACTCACTTAAAACTTTTACACATGTGAATGTGTACCTAGCTAATGGATGGAAAATCTCTCTTTTCTATTAAAAAGAAATGCATTCATAATTCAATTAAATGAAATATTTAAATTCCAAACACACTTCTTTACATTCATCATTTAAGTGTGCTAAGACATACATTGTATGTATAAGTATGCTTAAGATTTAATCATATGCATGATATACATGATGGAAAGAAATGAACAAACATGTGTTATGTGATAGTAATTCATTCTAATTAATCCTAAGATGTCTTTCTTATTGAATAAGGTCATTTAGAGTGAACCTAAACTTAGGATTGATTAAAATATATAATAAGCCATTAACTAAAGAAATTGATTAATTAACTTGCTTTTTTAGAGTGACTTAAGGTGAGGGATGAAGAGATTCCCTCTCTTTCTTCTCTTTCTCTTTAGTTGTTAAGTGTAGGCCATATGAAATAAAAGAAAATACTAAGTAAAATCTTCAAATCAATTAAATCACTTAAGAAAATCAACCCTTTATAAATTAAATCCCTCACACTTAGCAAATTATAACTCTAAAACTAGTTGGGACATACCACACAAGCTTTAATGCACACATTAGACTAAGTCACCACCATTTTAGCTTTATGTTAGGGGTGTATGTTTGATGTATATTGTAGGATGTTAGGGTGTATGCGTGGCGGATGTTAGGCGATATTAGCTAATCATGCTTTCTATATGGGGTTGTGCTTAAGGGTCATTGTAATAAAATATAAATATTTTTTTATGCGGGTTGCTTAGCCCTAAGCATAAGTTAGGATAGTGGGCTTGGTTACTAAGTCCAAATTATTCATATAATTGCTTGGGTTGTATGGTGTGTTTAGCTAACATTTGTTTTGCAGGAGTAGCTAGATTTACTTTCCTTCTTTTAATATAATTTTGCATTAGGATTATGATAAGTGTTATGGGGATTAGGATAAGCATTGGTTATAAAATCAAGTCTTATGTACCATGTGATGCCTTTAGAAAACATCAAATCAAGCCAAAAGGAAGAAAGAAATGGAGCAAATTAAATGACGAAATGAAAGATGAAGAAATGATGAATGAAGAATGAAGAATGAAGAATGAAGAATGAAGACCCCCATAACATTCATCTTTTGTAATTATTCTCTTGTAATATGGACTGTATAAGGGTAGAGCTCGACTACCCACATTTTTTTGGGTTGTCTGACGGTGCTTGACCATTTTTATTCTTTTGATAGCTTTATAAAATTATTTGAATGTTTTTTAGCTTTGCATTAGAAAAAAAGCATGCTTTTCATAGTTTGTTTATGATTGGTGATTATTGTATGGCTGGATGCGATTAGGCTCTAGGATAAAATATTAATTTTTTTACAAACTAACAACTCATAACTAAACTTTCTAAAATAACTCATAACCTCACATAAAAACTAGGCATTAAATCAAGATAATAAATATTTAGCAACCCTTTAGCTGGATGTTGTATGTTTAATATCATGCATAATCATCTTATTTCACTCTTGTTAAGAGGGCTTCCATCTTTGCCAGATAGTAAGGGCTTAACCTTTGAGAGCTTATGATGGAAGAACACCTCTTTCCCTTTTGATTTGGCCCATAATCAACTTCTCATGCATTTAGGCATACAAAATCCATATGTCAATAAATGAAATTTGATAAAAAAAATTAGATTAAGTCATTATTCATACCTCTCATGCTCTAGTCTCTTAGAGTGGGTTTAAGAACTTAGTTTCTTTTTAAAATAATAACAACCTATCCATCTTGCAAAAGTATATGACTTGCCTACATAGATTTAAAGTGTAGGAGGAGTTAGCTAATTGTCACTCCAGGAGGTAAGAAGTCCAACAATCAAGTGGTTTACTCTTTCTTGTGGAGGTAAATCATATATCCACTTTCACCTTAGATTTAGGTTCTACTTTGGCCCTCAACAAAGCTCCCTAGATTTAGGATCTGAGGTTATTATTTCCTACAGGCTACAAGTATAAATCCTCACCTCTTGGGCATTTTCATAATCTTGTATTGTGGAATTATAAGTCCTAGATTTCTAATAAATTTTCAACTCAAATAAATATATCTCCTCAACTTCAAAAATAGAAAGCCCAACCATATGACAGATTGGAGTGCTCACTAGGCTTCCTTATATCATGAGCACTCCCTACTCATCTCCTTTGGTTTTGATAATAATTATTTCTCCTTTTGATCCATCCCACTTGATTCTCTACAACACAACTAATTTATTGATAGTCTTATCTTTGAATTCTTTGGAGACAATAATCGCATACTTTAATCGAGGGTATTTTTAAGAGATTCACTTTCCATAAAATATAATTAATTATGGGGGCTTGCCCCCATCAAAAACTTTAGAACCCGATTTAAATAAACCCAATTTTATTCATCCATGTAAAGTAGGGGAAAAATCTATAGCATATTCGAAGACCCATCATACATTAGGAGTCTTTATTAGGTGATTAGGTCCATTATAGGGTAGTGACTTTTATCTTTCAAGATAGTACACTATTCATCAATGTCATACCCGATCACCTCAATAAGTACACCCTCAGATATGCGTGGTGTCCCCACCACACAAATAAAATCAAAAATAAACACCACAGATTTTTTTGGCAACTCTGGTTCCTCTCTCCATCTCTAGTAGACGATTGTTGTCTCCAAGCATCGATAGTGGACTTGCATTTTATGTGAGTTTGAGACTATCTTTTCTTCCATTGGCACTTAGCTTATTTCATTCTTAAGCAAAGTTAGCCAACATCCTTTAGGTTTTAGGACCTCACTCCATGTAGGTCTTGAAACCCCTATTGACTCCCCAATAGGTGAAAAAATAAATTTAGATAATAAAATCTAGAACCTCCTTACCCCTGGCTTGGTGAGGCGAGGTTCATCATAAAATTTAAGAAAATAAATTCTTTCACAAAATGACACTTTCCAAAAGAACTTTTTTTAAAAAATCACCACCTTCATTCAACATACTCAAATTTGTTGAATGAAGATTCTATTTTCAAATCATAACATAAAATTGAAACTCCACTCAACATATTTCACATATACTATAGTTGAAGTTTCTCTTTTTCAAATCAAGAAATCACATACATGGCATCAAAATATAACATTGAAATCTATTTAACATACTTAAGATTTGTTAAATAAATTTCACCTCTATTTTGGAATCTTATTTGACATGCCACATTTGTCAAACAAAGAATTCCCATCTCTTTCAAAAAAGAAAGATAACACATCAAATACATTTGATTCTCACTTAAACATATCAAAGTTGTTAAGTGAGAATCTCATTTTCATATGCATTTGATTCTCACATAACATGTTAAGGTTGTTAAGTGAGAATCTTATTTCCATGACAAATTTGATTCCCACTTAACATATCAAAGTTGTTAAGTGAGAATCACTTTCATGTATATTTGATTCCCGCTTAATATATTACAATTGTTAAGTGAGGATCTCATTTCCATGACACATTTGACTTTCACTTAACATATCAAACTTGTTAAGTGAGAGTCTTATTTTCATAAATCATATTTGATTCCACTTAACATATAAAATTTGTTAAGTGAGAATCTCATTTTCATGACATATTTGACTCCCCACTTAACACACCAAATTTGTTAAGTGAGGGTCTCATTTTCATGTCACATTTGACCTCCACTTAACATATCAAATTTGTTAAGTGGGAGTCCCATTTTCAAAACATATATCAATCACATTTAGACTTTCACTTAACACACCAAATTTGTTAAGTGAGAGTTCCATTTTCAAAGAAAAGCAAAATATATATCAATCACATTTGGGCTTTTACTTAACATACCAAATTTTTTAAGTGAGAGTCCCATTTTCAAAACATATATCAATCACATTTGGACTTTTACTTAACATACCAAATTTGTTAAGTGAGAGTCCCATTTTCAAAAAAATGCAAAACATATATCAATCACATTTGGACTTTCACTTAACATATCAAATTTGTTAAGTTTGAGTCCAATTTTCAAAGAAAAGCAAAATATATATCAATCACATTTGGCTTTCATTTAACATACCAAATTTATTAAGTGAAAGTCCCATTTTCAAACACAAATCAAACACATATGGCCTCTGCTTACATACCAAATTTGTTTAAGTAAGAAACCCCATTTTCAAATCAACATTTCACACATCACAAGCAAAGACATTCTACAAAAAATTTTAAACACACAATCAAAACCTCTTCTTAGCATACTCAAATTGGCTAAGTAGAGGTTCTTTAAAATCATCAACATTTTCAAACAAGATACACCAAATAAAAATATCTCCAAGAAAATCTCTCCTCAAATTTATGAACCCCATCCAACCTACTTAAATTGGTTGAGTATGGGTTCTAATTTGAAATTATATGACAAAGACTCTCCTTACATATCAAAATCTCTCCAATGAATCATAATTAACATATTTGAATTGTTGAGTATGGGTTCAAAACTCCAAATCTCTATTACTCTCTTGGGATTAGTATTAAAGAAACACATGCAGTGATACAGTGTAGACCGATTAGTATAGTTGGTTTATAAGACACATGGCTTCAGTTCATTTTACTTTCCCTTCAGATGGATTTGGCCTTGGATTTGGGAAGCCACCCTGAGAGTGACTCCACCCACCTGGTTTTCTTCGGTCGAGGATTTGAGGGAGCATGTGTTACCTGTGAGGGTGCAACCCTCACTACTGTTAGTCAGGATGAGGTAGCTAAGTAGAAGCCAATCATCCGCATTCACATGCCCTCTGATTCTGAGTACCCTCCATTAAAGAGGAAGGTCATAGTGGTTTCCACATCCCATTCTGTGATAGTTTTAGCACCTGCCCATCCAGCTGTCCCTACCATTGCTCTAGTGAGAGCTACTACCTTTTCATTGGTCACCCCGAAAGGGAAGGCTATCTTAGCCTCTAAGATAGTCTCATCCACTTTCGAGGTAGGTACTAGTTCTCGCTCGACCTTGTTCACTCGTACTCAATGCCAAAATTGAAAGATTAAGCGAGAGCACGAGCAAGCAGGCAGAGAGCTTGAGGCAACATCCCATGTAGCTGAGGAGGGTTTTCCCCGAGAGGTCTCTCCACTTCTGACCAGTAACAAGTTTCACCCCCTCTCGGCCTTAGATGGAGAGAAAGATTAAAGGAGGATTGCTACTTCTCCTCCACCATCAGCATATTATGAGACGCCAGATAGGGAGCATGGCAGGCCCTATGCCAGACTTAGGACCATCCTACGACAGGTCTGCAAAGCATACAAATGCTCAGAGTCTGGTACCTTATTTGATTTATGATCATTGATCCCTAGGAGTGTTAGGGGTCAGATCCATAGAGAGAAATGTGGAGGCTCGAGCATCTATTTAGGCAAGCAGGAGAGAGCGATGGAGGTATGCTAGGCAGTCGGCAGCCTCCGCTCTAATGGATTTTTTTGATCGTCCACCCGTCAGGGCCGATCATTCAGATAGAATTGTTCTTACCAAGTACCGATGTGCAGAGATCTCTCATTGAGGTAGTCGTGTTGCCTTTCGCACTCCCTCATCATCCACCATCACCCGTGCAACTCACAGATCCATCCACTCCTCCCAAGTTGAAGCCCCCATCCGAGGAGAGAGACCTTCCCTCTGTGAGGCTGGGGATCCCACTCCTCCATCCCACTTGTTGAGGGTGAGATTGAGCTCCCACCACCTCTCCCTCATTTGTGGTTGACAATGACCCACGTTGGTCACCACCACCACCATCGAAGGTGCGAATGGTTGTAGGGGAAGGGGATAGGAGTTCCATGGAGTGGATCTCCTTGGGACACCACTCCACAGATGGCGTGATGAGCATATCTCTTTTATTGAGCATGACCCTCCAGGCTAACTCTGGTGGTGGCGTGTTAGATGTATCTCATAGGTGACACGACCCTCTACCATGTAGCATGTGTTTATGCAGGCCGATAAACATGAATAACATTTTAGCGGTACTAAAAGAGGGAACTCTTAGGGTGATCCTGATTGGAGAATGAGAGGGTAGCCTTTGATCCCATGAGGATGACCTTCTTGAGGATTGATGAGGTCCACATGGTTGATACTAGGCACCCTCCATAGAGATCGACGTCGGAAGGTATTGTAGTTGAAGAGAAGATGCCATCCATTCAACCCAACACCTCCATGCTTAAGCGGAAGGATGATCGGATCAAGATGGAAGAGGATGGAAGACTTAGCCCTCCACACTTCAAATCGGGCCTCAATCTCAACATATCAAGAGATAGATCATCCCAAGTTAGCACATGTCCTAGATCATCCAAAGAACACTTATCCAATAGATAAGGATAGTGGTAGCTTGCATAGGAAGGTGGTGGATAGCTCCTACATGCATGAGAAAGACATTAAGCACATGATGGAACAATGGTGAGGGATGGATTGGCGCAAGCCTGAGGTGGCTCATCTGTTCCAAAGAGTAAACCCTACCTGAGGAATTTGATGTTTACCAGTATCCTAAGGGTTTTGTGCATCCTTCCTTCAAAATCTTTGATGGCGGTGAACCCTACCAACATATTACACACACTTGTTTGGATGTAGCGATGCCGTTCTTTTCAGATTGTTCATTAGCAGTCTAGCAGGTGTTGCATTTGATTGGTATGTCAAACTGTTTAATGGTTCAGTAAAGATATTTACTGAGTTGGAGCACCTCTTCATCAAGAGGTTCGATGGAGCTCAGAAAAGGGTTATTGTAGGTGACCTCGTTGTGACCAAGCAAAATATAAATGAGTCCCTTATTGATTACATTCTTAGTTGGAGAAACCTGAGTATGAAATGTGAATCACAGTTGTTTGAACAGCATGTCATTGAGATTCTCTTAAAGAATATACATGGCTTGGTCGCTTTCATGCTTAAGGGGTTTACAATCAAAACCTTCAAGAAGCTAATCAACAAGGCTGCTAGTCTACCATAGGAAGCCAGATATTTGCCTTTTCATGACCAATCAGTCAGGCCAAAACCTCAAAAGTCATTTGAGAAGAATCCAGGGGCAATCATAGTAGTTGAAAAGTAGAAGCAACCAGCTAGGGTTCAGTTAGATAGGCCTCGAGCTCAGTAGTCTCCTCTACCACCTCTTCGACCATCATACCGGCCACCTCAGTTTCCATAGTGGCCTCCATCACCACCTCCTCAGCAGTATCCTCATCAACATCATCAGCAGTAGTATTCCTACCCACTACCAAGTAGCTATCATTTACCTACTCTTGTCAATAAATTATATAAACCTTATTCATTCAAGAGGAAGGTAGTTAGGAAGATCTTTAAGAATCTCTTAAAGAAGCCTGATTTCCAGTTACCAAAGCCTAGGAGGCCGGAGGAAGTGGGCAAGAGTCATGATCCAAACTATTGCCTCTACCACCGCATGCTAGGACATGTCTTAAAAGATTATTTTACCTTTAAGGACTAGCTTGAGCATAGCTACAAGTCGGGTGCCATTGTTATCCCTAAGGAATACCTACTAGAACAACCCTCTAGTTTTATTTTGGCAATTCTTGGGGATACACGCGATCTTCTTAAGACGAAGAAAGGTTGGGATATCTCCCTATCCCAAACCTCTAAGAAAATCATTTCTAAGATCAAAAAATTACCCTTGCAGGTACCTAAAGTAGCTCAAACCTCCAACTCTAAGTAAGGTTTGCAAGTTGCTATGGACAACTTGAAGGAGGTAGAAGCCCAGTAACGATAGCCTCCACTTGCCTAGCATAGCATAGTAATGCAACCACCAATCGAGTCCAGCACTCCTTCCACCTTTCGGTATAGTTCTTCCTAGCTTCTTCTAGTCATATTATATCAGAGGGGAAATCCCTACTCGCTTACTTTACTTAATTAATATTTTATACCTTCATCCAAATCTTAGAAATCAATGAAGTAAGCTGATTTTAGTTACATCTGTGTCATTTCTGATGATCTTCCTGAGTTTATTCTTTTAGATATCTCTCCAAGTCTAATTAATAATAACTCTAATTCAAATCACTCCTCTTCTTCTAATTTAGAAATGGATTTTACATTCCTAAATCACTCGGGTTCATCCATTGATATTGATTTGGAGTCATCTGACTCTGATGATCCTATAGGAGAAGCTGTAGGTGAACCTGATGAGTAGGTAAAACTTTCCACTAAATCATCTCATGAAGTCACTGAATTCAACCTCCATAGTGGCAAAGTTCTACCTCCTAGGGTAGACAAGTCATTGGTTCTAGTGATCAAGAAGCCCCTCCACAAGATGCTCCACTTATGGGTATGCTTGTGGAGGACCAACCTAGAGTTGACTATAATGTCCTCACTCACCTAAGAAAGTTTCCAACTAACCTAAGCATATATGATGTCCTTGTCTTATCCAAAGAGATGAGGGAGTCATTGATCAAAGCACTTATTGGTCCAAAATATACTTAGCTCAGTTGACCGCTATTGGAGAGGAGGCATGCTATTTAAGAGAAGCCCATGGAGTTACATTCACTGATGAAGACCTTCTATTAGGGACAACCGGACACAACTGTCCCCTCTACATCACAGTAGACATGGGCAGATTCAAACTCTCCAAGTTGTTAGTTGATCCATGTGCATTAGTGAACATTATGAGTCTAAAAACCCTTGCCTACTTGAGGATTGACATATCTGAACTCTGAGGAGATCGGATGATGTTGAGAGGATTCAATGAGCAAGGCAAGAGGGGTTTAGGCTCTATAGTGTTGTCATTAGAGATAGATGACTGAAAGATAGAAGCCAAGTTCTACATAATCGATTCAGATACATCTTTCACTGCTTTGCGGTAGGCCTTGGATACATGGAAATAACATGGTTCCATCCTCTTTACATCAGTGCATCAAATTTCAGAGAGGTGGAGTTGAGTATTATGTCAAAGGAGACTTGAAGCCATTCTCAATTAGAGTGGTCGAGATATATGAGGACGCAACCTACTATCTTCTTCGAAATCAAAAAGTCTATTCTCGCAAACTTGATGAATGTTCAAAAATAAAAGAAAATAAAAGAAAAGAAAAAAAAAAAAAGGAAAAGAAAAAAGAAAATGAAAATGAAAATATAAGTGAGTGAGAATCAGACACCGAGGAAGAAGTAGAGCAAGATATTAGATTCCACTTACAGTTCATTCCTCCATACGAACATATGGGTAGGATGACTCGACCCCCACCAGGTAGATGCAGAGGTAGATCTAGAGGCAGTTCTAGAGGTAGAAGACCTCCTCCTTATTGGCCACACAATAAGAGCTATGTTCTGACTCACAGGAGTACCCCCGCTATCCACATAGGCTTAGAGTCCAGTTCAGAGGATGAGTCTCATGTGGTTAGCATGTTGACCAACCCCTCTCAGTGGGTCCCTTCGGAGGTGACATTCAAGTCAGAAAGTAATGAAGACCAGGCCTCTAAGCAAAGCATGAATGTATCTGAATCATTATTATGTAGAACAATTAGATAGCAACTGGGAACTTTAGCTCTAACCTCACTTTCTTCCTAGAAAGTTGAAGATTTAGTAGTTAAGGAGGCCCCCAAGTCATCCACGGATGTCAAGCCAAAGAAATTTTTTTTGGAAGCATCATCCTCAAGTTAAGAATTGTTGTAGAACTTGAGGATGATTCATATAAAGATTTAAAATAATTGCATTTTAATTGGTACTCGCCTTGTGTTCTTAACTTAGCAAAGAAGGGATTAATCCCACATACTTGGTCTAAACACAGGTCGAATTACTTTGAAAGGTTATGAGATAACCAAAGTAGATATTCTCAATCAAGACTAGAACTAGGATTGACATAGTGGGTCCAGCTGATGATGACAACCATTACCTAGTCATCACCACTCATTTGGGGTCTGATAGGTTCTTCTTTATTCATGCTAACTCTTATAAGAAGGTATGTTTAGAAATTTCAGATGACTCGAATGAGCTTCAAGTCAAAGATGCACCGCCAGAGTTTGAAGAAGAGATTAGATCAACCATCGACGAGCTCAAAGAAATTAACTTGGAAACCGAAGACAATCTGCGTCCGACATACATCAGTTCCTTATTGAATGAAGAAGAAACTAATTATTTATTTAGGCTATTAGCTGAGTTTAAGAATTGCTTCACATGGAGTTATAAAGAAATGCCCAGTTTATCTTTTGACATAGCAGTCCACAAACTAGCAATAGAACTTAATGCTAATCATATCAAGCAAGTTCCTAGATGCATGCGATTAGACATTGAACAGGAGGTCACTTCTAAAATCAAAAAACTGATCGATGCTAGCTTTATCAGGGAAGAAAAATATCCTACCTGGCTGGCTAATGTCATCTTAGTTAAGAAAAAGAATGGCCAAATTTACATATGCATCAATTTTAGGGATCTAAATAAGGTATGTACTAAAGATGAATTATCACTTCATATACCAGAGTTAATGTTGGATATTACCACATCTCATGCAGTATTCTCCTTTATGGATGGGTCATATGGCTACAACTAATTAATATGGCCCCCGAGGATGAAAAAAATACTACTTTTTGAACCCAAATCAAAATATATTATTATAAGGTCATGCCTTTCGGCCTTAAAATGTCGGTGCTACATACCAGCGGGCCATGACTCGGATCTTTAACGAACTAATTCATCATCAAGTTGAATGCTATGTTAATGATCTAGTAGTCAAAAGCAAAGAAAAGCAAGACCATCTTTTTGACTTGAGAGTAGTTTTTGAACGGCTAAGATAATATAACCTCAAAATGAATCCTCTGAAGTGTGCATTTGGAGTAGCTTCAGAAAAATTCCTTAGGTTTTTTGTCTGGCACCGGAGAATAGAGATCGATCCAGACAAGATCAAGGCAATCTTAGAAATGCCACTCCCTAAAAGTTTAACTCAACTCAAATCATTCCAAGGGAAATTGGCATATCTAAGATGCTTCATTTCCAATCTATCAGGAAGATGTCAACCATTCTCAGCACTTGTCAAAAATGATGCCAAGATCAAGTGGGATGATAAATGTCAGCATGCCTTTGAAGACATTAAGCACTACTTGATGACATCGCCAGTTCTAGCATCCCCTATCCCAAGCAAGCCGTTGATTCTTTACACCGCTGCATTAGACGACTCCTTTGGCACTTTATTGGCTCAAACCAATGAAGAAGGAAAAGAAAATGTTCTCTACTACCTCAGTCATTGTCTAATTCCTGTTGAGATAAACTACCCACCTATTGAGAAGTATATCCTAGCTTTAATCTTTGCATCCCAAAAGCTACGGCATTATATGCTTTCTCATAAGGTGAATCTAACCTCCAGGATCAATCCATTGTAATATCTCATGACACGACCAATTCTATCTGGAAGGTTGGCCCGTTGGTCCATGATTTTGTCGCAGTTCGACATCACATTCGTACCCCTCCGTACATTGAAAGGATAAGCACTGGCAGATTTCTTAGCAGCACACCCACTTCCTGCTAATTCTATGCTTAGTGATAACCTCCCTAATGAATAAATCATGAACTTAGGAGACACTAGTATTCAAAGCTGGGAGATGTATTTTTATGGTGCGACTTCCTTTCAAAAAGAAGAAGAATCACGATCTACTCTTCCAGAAAAGGAAGGGGTAAGAATATTTCTCTTAACTCTAGACTGCGATGTGATGAGATTCTCATATCACCTGTCCAATCCATGCACCAACAATGAAGCTGAATATGAGGCTCTGATTGCCAGTCTGTAGTTAGCCATTACACTATGCATCCAGAGTATCAACATCTTTGGGAATTTTTAGCTCATCATCAACCAAATCGCTGGGTATTACAAAGTTCTGAAGCCTAAGCTCCATCACTACCATAAGTACACTATGGAGTATTGGCCCAACTCCTAGAGGTTACCATTTATAAGACTCCTCGAGGAAAGAACACAGCAGCAGATGCATTAGCCAAGCTTATCAAAGAGTTGACATGTCCGGAAGATGAGTCCATTCCAATAAGGGTCCAAAATAGACAAGTTTTATCACCTATTGGCGCTGAACTCATCACAAGATTCTCTCTTGAAGGGGAGGTTATCATTGCCAAAAAGAATGACGAGTCATATTGGAGGCAACCATTCATGGATTATCTAAATATAGGTAAACTACCTCAAGAGAAATCACTAGCACATAGGTGAAGCAGAGAGCTTTCTCCTATGTTATCGTGGATGTCACCTTATACCGGTGGTCCTTCGATCATATGTGGTTACATTGTCTGGACAAACACAAAGCATGTAAGATCGTGATCGAAGTACACTCAGGATTATGTGGAGTGCATCAATCCGGTCCGAAGATGAAAGCCAAGATTAAGATACTAGGATACTACTGGCCTTTGATAATCACAGACTGCATGGATATAGGAGATGCCACCAATGTTAAGTGCACGGTGTGGTCCTACATCAACCACCCAACATTATACATCCTACATTGGCCTTATGGCCATTCAAGTGTTGGGGTACCGACATAGTGGGTCTGATCGATCCTCTTTCTTCCAACAGTCACTGATGTATTTTAGCTACCATAAACTACTTTTCTATGTGGGCAGAGGCAATCCCACTTAGAGAGATCACAACTCAGCATGTGCTCTAGTTTTTTAGGATCCATACCATATATAAGTTCAGGGTACCTCGATGAATTATATCTGATAATGATACTGCATTCAAGAGCATTAAAATCAAGAACTTTGCCCGAAGCCATAGCATAGATTGGAGATATTCTACCATCTACTACCCCAGGGTAAATGGCTTAGTAGAAGCCTTCAATAAAACTCTCATCTAGATACTGAAGAAGACACTCGACGATAATTAGAGATAATGGCATGAGTAGATAGTTGAAGCCCTGTGGGCCTACCGTATCACATACAGAACTCCAACTCAATCTACCCCATTCCCCTTAGTGTATGGGTTTGAAGCTGTTCTACCACTAGAAGTTCAACTCCCATCATTAAGGATAGCTATGGGTAGCAATATTCCTGTAGAGCATAACGCCAAGTTGCGGTTGGAAGAGCTCAAAGGTTTGGAGGAGAGACACCTCTGGGCATGCCAGAACCTCAAGTTATACAAAGCCAAAATGATTCAAGCTCACAATAAATTGGTATGTTCTAAAGCTTTTCAAGTAGGAGAGCTTGTTTTAGTTCTAAGGAGACCAATTATTACCCGTCAAAAGATGAGAGGTGAGTTTGAACCCACTTGGGAAGGCTCTTTTTCCATAGAGAAGGCCTACCAAGGAGGATCTTATCAGTTTATAAACTGTAAGAGAGAGTGTCTGATGCTTCTAATCAATGGGCTCTACTTAAAGAAATACTATCCATAAATCTTAATTAAAAATAATCATCAATAAACTTCTTTTCATATCAAATTCCATCTCTTATGTGTTAGAAATATCTTTCGCTTGTGAATCCGCCATGGTGTGTTTAGGATAGGTGTAAGAGAACCCATGCGGCATCCTACCCCTACACAAACACAAAGATAAACTACAAACAATTTTCCAATGTTATTAGGTTAGGAGTAAGAGAACCCAAGAGGCATCCTATTTCGACAAGCATAACTAAGTTAGGTAAAAGAGAACCTGAGCAGCATCCTTTCTTGGTGGAGTCACAATTACCCCTATGACACCATTTCATCCATTCTTCTACGTGTTTAGGGTAGGTGTAAGAGAACCCAAGAGGCATCATATTCCTTCTTTCACAACACAAACAAACACATATCTTTTATCTTGGGCTATTTTGATATGGGAGCAAGTCCCCTCTAGCACTCACTCATTAGCTGCTCTAGGTCGGGCTGACATGCTACCTCGTTAGTGTATCACCCCAGTGGTCCCTTATTTAAGAGGATATAAGTCTACACGCTTTCTTTCTAACTTGACCATTGCAAATCGATGAGAACCCTATTAGTTTGGTAGGCCTTATTACACAGCCAGTAAACTACCCCACGTTGACTTTTTTAAGAGGATGTAATCCTACACGCTTTCTCCTTGGACTAGCCATCATGCACTAACTAGGTCGAGTATATTTGAGGCTTAGGGTAAGTCCCCCGGTGACTCATTTTTCTCTTGACTACTTCAAGTATGGGTTTCATCCTTACACAGGACTCCTCTCTAAGTAGTCGCCCTAGGTCGAATAGCCCCTATCGAGCCGAAGAGGGACTATCCGGCGATCAGTTCCGCTTTAAGGAGATGTAAGTCTACACGCCTTCTCTCTAGACTGATTATTACACACCAATGAGCACCTTAGGTTGGTTGGTTATCGCCAAGCTGACGGTGACCCACCTGGTGGATACACCACTCTTGGTAGATGTGAGTCCCTGCACTTTCTCCTTGAGTTGGCCACCGAATACCTATAGGCTTTCTTTTACATTTTGATAACGCCCCAATGGCACCTCCTGGCACTCTATTTGGACTCACCTTATGACCCCATTTAGACACTACCCTGTACTTGGATTGACAGCCTTTTCCTAAGAATCACCCTATGGTTGGAGAATTTGTTCACAATATGCATTCTCCTTGGTCCAAAGAATCCAAGATAAGACTAATGAGTTCCTTCTCAGTGTGGTCCCTCACAAACCAACATGGTCCATGATAACATAAAATAAACAAAATATATCTTCGCTTGTGAATTAGGAATTCAAGCCCCAAGTGGCCCCTTTCCCAAGCAGGCATCTTATCTTTAGGGCAGTGTTAGCAAAACTTCCTATAGGAATTGTCTGACTACTTTAAGTTGAGATAAGTCTCCGAGTCAGCACTCTCTCAATAGTCACCCTTAGGTTAGGTTCAGCTTGTTGTGCCACCAACGACTCACCTCGCCGGTCATCTTTTCTTTGAAAAATATAAGTCTATTATGCATTCTTTCTAGCACAACCATTGCACATCAATGGGCAGCCTTAGGTCAAGTTCAATTTTTTGCACAAGCAACCAATCGCCCCAGTGGTTCCTTGTGTAGGAGGATGTGAGTCCTTATGCTTTCTTCCTAACTTGACCATTGCACACCGAAAGGCACCCCTTAGTTTAGTTAGTTGTACCCCAGGGCCGGTGGACTATCTTTTTGTATTTGTAAATCTAAGACAGGGCTAGGCTGATATTAGCTCATTCTTAGTGGATCCATCACACACCGACGGGATCTGTCAAATTAAAATAAATGCAATTCAATCAAATGACATTATCCTGACTACTTTCGAGCTAATATAAGTCTCCCAACGACATTCACTCAGTAGTCACCTTAGGTTGGGTTTGATTTGTTGCATCCAACAGATCACCCCAGTAGTTGTCCCTTGCTTTTGGAGATATAAGTCTACTATGCTTTCTCCCTAACACAGCTGTTGTACACCGAAAGACAACCCCTTAGGTCAGATAGTTCTACCATGTGGCTGGTGGACTACCTCTTTGGATTAATAAATCTGAGATAGGCCAAGCCCGACATAGCCCCTTCTCAGTGCAGTCCATCATACATCGATAGGGTCCATCTCAAAATTTAAACTTAAAATAAATAATTAGCCAACTTCTCCCTAATGAGACATCAATCATCCCAACCTCCCCAATGGAGTTAATTAAATCCAATTCAAACTCGCATTCCCCAGCGAGTGCACCCTCAAAAGAAATCTCATCAAATCTTTATCCCTAGTGGATAACCCAAACCTGCTTCCCTAGTGGAAGGTTCATGCATCTATCCCCATGGGTTATACATTCTAATCCCCAGATATTCTACCCAAATCATATCTTGCATCCAGATCCAAACCTCTTATCCCTAGTTGATAACCTGAACCTACTTTCCTAGTGCAAGGTTCATATGTTTAACCTCTTAGTGAATCCCTTCTTCCTCCCTTATGCCCTTGGCATGAGTGGAGTTGTGTTACACTAAGATCTTGATTCCTTCTACATCTCGAGTTTAGGAGTAGATCATTTTTATTAGTGTTTGCGATCCTCCGAACGTTGTTGATCATCTCGATCAACACCAATACGTGTGATGTGCCTTGTCAATCACACCACACCTATTGGGAGCCCTTTGTTGACCTCACTTTTGGAGTAAACTCTCAACTTCCTCATCACAGATCTAGGACTCTTATAGATACTGAGAGTTCTTTAGTCTTAAGATACCTCTAGTGATTAGGTGAACACATAACCTAACCCTAGATATTTAGAAGAGTTAGCCATAAGAATAGGTTGTGCCTTAGGGATTTAGGAGGACTTGCCTACCCTATAGCCCAAACCAAATCTTTGCTTCGTTCTTCCAAACCAAATCTCAAATTTAAATCCAAATTTCAAAATTAAATCTAACTATCAAATAATTGAAACACATGATCAAATTCAAACTCCAAATCCCTTCCTAAGCCCTTCAATTTTATCTTATGGACTTAGCCTTAACCAAATTCAAATCAACCCCAATTCAATTAATTTTTTTCAATTATCAAATTCAATATCAAATAAAATTTCAAATCATAAATCAATTCCAACTCCAAAAGACTGAAACTCAAATCAAATCAAATTTCTAATTTTAGCCCTTTTAGCCAAACTCTTAAACTTGGCTAAATGATACCCAAATCAATTCAAAACTCATGGATTTTTTCATGATTCAATCATTCTTATAATCGTTGACTCAAATATAAACATAAACCATCATTATCAAACCAAACCCAAGTCAAGTCCATGTTGACCCTCTGGACTTGAAATTATCATATGAACCAAAACCTATTTGGCTCCAAATCAATTGCAATTAGATTTATATTTTAATCCTAGGCTCATGTGTGAGTCCAACTAAACTTGAATCAAATCATGATCAAGCCAATTAACCCATTTAGGCTCACTTGACTCAAAGTGGCCTAAAGGAACCTTTTTAAGCCAAGTTCTAATCCAACCTAAATTAGATTGAACTAAGCTCATCTAAACCTCACAACATAACCAACAACCACCCCATGACAAAACCCTCACTTCATCCAAACCAAGCCTAATTGGCCATTGACACAAGTTGACTCAAATTGGCCTAAAAACCCAAAATTGGTCAAATCATGATTTGATCCAAATTGATTGCAACCAATGGCTCAAGTTCATTCCAAATCACTTGTTGAACTTGACCAAAGCCATAATTGAGCCCAAGTTAACCAATTGGTCCACTTGACCCAACTTAGCCCAAATTGACCTAAAGGGTCAAATTGGCCAAAATCAAAATTAAATCTCAATTAAACCAAACCAAAGCCTATAATCATTTCCAATTAGCCAATTAAACTTGACTCAACACCAAACCCAACCCAATTTGATCAAATTGATCAAATTGGTCAACTTGACCCATTTGACCTATATGAATCCAAATGAATCATAATCAAATCCAAAGCAAATTAAACCAAACCAATGACACCAATACACTCCAATTTGTCATGAAAACTTAACCCAACCCTTAGTTTGACCTAATTTGACTAATTGGTCAACTTGACCCAACCTAACCTACTTTGACCTAAATAAGTGAAATCAAGATGAATCAAATCAAATAAACTCCAAACCACTTGATATTTAGGCTAACCCACTTTTGACCCTTTTCAAATCTGCCCAAATTAAACCCATAGCCAAATGATCACTTTGTCTTTCAGTCTAGGGCATCACATGAGATAAGACACATGCATATTGGGTCATTTCCTCCCCTTGGCCACTTGGCACCCATTCATAGGTCTACTTAAGCACCAAGGACCATGGCTGACCTGACCCAAAGGTGGTTGGGTTGGCCATGACTCATGGGGAGGTGAAATTACCTCCCCATTCCCATTCGAGCATTTTAAACCACCAAGGACATCCACTACCTCCATTGGCAGCCACCTCCACACCCTTACCCAACCAAACTGAGCCACATCATCCACTCAAGGACCTCCACAACCCTCCGACATGGACAAATGATCAAGAAAAAGCCAAACTAGTCATGTCCGTCTGATCCAAGAAATAAGGGGGTATACCCCTCTCATTCTCACTAAAACTCAGGGACCCACATTCGATTCAACCCTAGCAACTAGAGAACTCCATCCCAAAGCTTCCTCTTACATTTCCGAGCTCCCCAAATCCTCCACTCTCATTTTACAAAAAAATCAAAATAAGGGAGGTCACCTATGATTTTCATTTGCTCAAACCTCTACCAAAGTGAAATTAACTTTGCACACACCTTCCTTAGAGCTAAATGAGCGAGAGTGAATTGTTTCCCAAGCTTCCTAATGATCAGAGGGAGGAGTTTGACCAAGATCGATCACCTATGCCTCATGGATTCATCTTTTGAGCAAACTACACCAAATCAAAGCTCGTGCAGCTCAACAGGGCTTCATTTCTACCAAACGAAGCTTCATCAATTGTTAGAATTGCCAGTCACAAGCTCCGGTAAGGTATGCCATTAAAATTAATTCTTAAATGAAAGTACGTTGGTCTTTTGTGAAAGAAAGTTCTATGTCATGTGATTTCCACCATTAGATTTACTTGTTATGCTTCCCCGAAGGTGTGGGATAATTTTCATCTCCATCCGAGCTTGGGTGAGCTCAGATCAAGCGACAATGGATGATATCTGTCGTTCACCGCTCAGAAGGAGATAGATCATGGACCGTCCATTCCGCATGATCAGAATGGACGGTCATGATATGATCACGCGTAGAACCTCTGATTAATCCTTCAAAATTATGCGTTTAACAGTGGCCATCCGATCTTAGATCGAACGATCTATGGAGTTACCAAGTTCACCGTCATCCAAGTTAGCCTTCAAATGTGACAATTTAAGTAGCCACTCCAACCGTGTCATGTGGAACACGCGTTGTGTCAGCCGCCATATGGCCCGATGAGATTAAGGCTTCAATTAGAGTTAATTAATCCATTTTTAAGTTTGAAACTTCTAAAACTCATAACTAATCCTAAAAAAATCCCAAAAAAATACAAACTCAAGTTCATTTTAAAGATATTTCAGAGTATAATCTTTAGAAAATTATTATTAATTAATTTTGAACAATAATTTTGGCTTAATTAAAGTTTAATTAGAAATTTAATTAGCTTAATTATTCTTTAAGTAATCACCCAATTGATCTCCAACTTTCTGTAGATGTTTTGGGGGGATGACCTCTGTCTCCCTCATTTTTTTGGGATTTTATTGGTTGCTTAATTAGGAAAATCAATTGATTGAGCCTTAATCACTTTCCTAATTTAATTAGTGATAATCAGTGAATGAAAAATGATTTAATTAATTATTTAAGTCTAATTATCTCTATTGAACAGTAAGGGAGCTGAGGGAATGTGGTTGGGATACTTTTCCTAATTCATATCCTATGCTTTCTTCACTCTTTGGAATTTGATTAGTTAAGGATTAATGAGATAATTAATTTGTTAATTAATTAATTAATCTCCAAGATAAATAAAAATGAGAACCTAATTGAGTGTTTGAAGTGACTTAGGGGTTAGGATTGAGACCTTATCATTGATCCCTTTCCCTAAGTTAATTTTATCATTCTAATCAAAATATAATCAAAGAATTCAATCAATTAATTAACAAACTTGATTAACTCAATCTAAAATTCACTTCATACCTAAGCACCTTTAATTAATCTTGGGTAGCTCTTTGGGTGTTCAATAATCAAAAGTGAGAGATAATGAAATTATGGTTAGCTCACATGTGTGAGAAAACCATAAAAGTAGTTAAGTGAGATCCCTTAAGCCTAATTAACTATTAATATGAGCTAATTGCATTAGACCCCATTCATTTCTTAGGAGCATTGTAAATTTACTTTTCATGTGATTGCATATCATGTTGGCACATTAGTAATTAATTAATTAACTTAAGGTGGTGTTGGTAATGGTTAATTAATTGGCATAATTCATACCCTAACATAATTAAACCATAAAATCAACTTAATTACTTCTTCATTAAAACAAATTAACTCACACATGGGGAATGGGATTACGATCAGCAAACCTCTTTCATTTCTTAAATCAAATCAAACTCAAAATTACAAATGCCATTAAATAACTTTGGTTTATTTTAAATAGCCTTATTTAGTATGATTGTCCTTAGGAATTAATTGGGATGAATGAGATCATGTGCTTATGTTCCTTTATTTCTTCTCAATCATTTTAAATGTTGCTTGTCATGTATAATCATGCATTCATTTCTTTTAAAATTAACTAAATGAAATGTCTTCTTTTATGTCAAATTGCATGTGTTGATTTAAATTAAAAATAGGTATGGCTATTATTACTATTAAATCAAAAGTTATCTTCAAAAGCCCATAAATCAATTATAATATATGGAGTGATGTTAATTACAAATATCTATAAGTTTGCATGTGTTGATAATATAAGATATGCAATATGAAGCTCTCTTTACTTACCTTATATGGATTTGCATGGGATTTATAAATGTATAGTTCATTTGACAAAGAACACAATATTTATCTAAATCTACTCCTATGCATCTCCACGCTAAGACTTAATAAGAATTTCATATCACATATGTAAATCATCTAATCAAATCAAATATGACTTCTTGCATGATTTCTCATTCTTGTGGTTCTTTTTATACATTCATATGTATCTGAGAAAAGTGGTATATTAGTCTAGACACCCCAGGGCTGTGAGGCTTTAAGTAGTCCTAAGTAAGTTTTGTACCTAACACCCCTAGTGTAGAACAATGGTGTCGTACTCACTTAAAACTCGTATACATATGTATGTATGATATGACTAATGAATAAAAATCATAAATCAAATAAATCAAATATAACTTTTGCATGGGTTTTCCTATTCTTAGTTGATTATACATCTACATGTATCCGAGAAAAGTGGTATATTAGTCTGGACACCCTGGGGCTGCAAGGCTTTAAGTAGCCCTAAGTAGGTCTTATATCTTACACCCCTAGTGTAGAACAATGGCATTGTACTCACTTAAAACTCTTATACATATGTATGCATGATATGACTAATGAATAAGAATCATAAATCAAGTAATTCAAATACAACTTTTGCATGGGTTTTCCTATTCTTATAGTTGCTTATACATCTATATGCGGGACTGTGAGTCTTTATGTAGCCCTAAGTAGGTCTCGTACCTTACGCCCCTAGTGTAGAACAACGGCACATACTCACTTAAAACTTTTATGCATGTAAATGTGTACCTAGCTAATGGATGGAAAATCCCTCTTTTCTATTAAAAAGACATGCATTCATAATTCTATCAAATGAAATATTTAAATTCCAAACACACTTCTTTACATTCATCATTTAAGTGTGCTAAGACATACATTGTATGTATAGGTATGCTTAGGATTTAATCATATGCATGATATACATGATGGAAAGAAATGAATAAACATGCATAATGTGATAGTAATTCATCCTAATTAATCTTAAGATATCTTTCTTATTGAATATGGTCATTTAGAATGAACCTAAACTTAGGATTGATTAAAACATATAATAAGTCATTCACTAAAGGAAATTGATTAATTAACTTATTTTAGAAGTGACTTATGGTAGGGATAAAAGAGAGATTCTCTCTCTTTCTTCTCTTTATAACACTTAGTTGCTAAGTGTAGGCCATATGAAACAAAAATATATATATTAAGTAAAATCTTCAGATCAAGTAAATCACTTAAAGAGAAATTAACCCTTTATAAATTGAATCTTTCACACTTAGCAAAATTATAACTCTAAAACCTAGTTAGGACATACCACACAAACTTTAATGCACACACTTTAGACTATGTCACCACTTCTAGCTTTATGTTAGGGTGGTGTATGGTTTGATATAAACTTATTTTGTAATGTATTATTGTAGACTGGACGTTAGGGTGTATGTATGTAATTTGGATGTTAAGCCGATATTAGCCTAATCATACTTTCTGTAGGGGTTGTGCTTAAGGGGTCATTGTAATAAAAATATAAATGATTTTGTTGTGCAGGTTGCTTAGCCCCTAAGCATAATCCAAGTTAGGTCAGGTGTTCATGGTTACTTATGTATGGGGTGTTAAGTTCAAATTATTCATATAATTTCTTGAGTTGTATGATGTATTTAGCTAACATTTATTTTGCAAGTGTAGCTAGATTTACTTTCCTTCTTTTAATGTAATTTTTCATTAGCATTAGGATAAGTATTATAGGAGATTAGGATAAGCATTGGTTATAATACCAAGTCTTATGCACCATGTGATACCTTTGGAGCAAGCACATCCAAATCAAGCCAAAAGGAATAAAGAAATGGAGCAAATCAAATGAAAAAATGAAATATGAAGAAATGAAGAATGAAGACACCCATAACATTCATCATTTGTAATTATTCTCTTGTAATCCGAGTTATATAAGTGTAGAGCTTGGCTATCCATATTTTTTTTGAGTTTTAAGGTAGTACCCAACCGCATCGGCCTTTTATTCTTTTGTGATAGTTTTATAAAATTGTTTGATGTTTTGTTTAGTTTGTGCATTAGAAAATGCATACATTTTCATAGTTTGTTTATGATTGGTGATTGTTATATGGCCTGGATGCGATTAGGCTCCTAGGATAGAAAAATTAATTTTTCTACCCAGACTAACAACTCATAACTAAACCTCTAAAATAACTCAAAACCTCACATAAAAGCCTAGGCATTAAATCAAGATAATAAAATATTTAGCAACCCCTTAACTGAATGTTCTATGTTTAATATCATGCATAATCATCTCATTTCACTCTTATTAAGGGAGGGCTTCCATCTTTTCCAGATAGTAAGGGATTAACCTTTGAGAGCCTATGATAGAAGAACACATCTTTCCCTTTTGATTTGGCCCATAATCAACTTCTCATGCATTTAGGCATACAAAATCTTATTGCTTGTCTCAAAATAAAAAGTCTCAAATTAAATGAAATTTGATAAATATTTTCATTAAATTAAGTCATTATTCATACCCCTCATGCTCTAGTCTCTTAGGGAGTGGGTTTAAGGACTTAGTTTCTTTTCTAAATAATAACAACTTAGCCATCTTGAAAAAGCATATAACTTGCCTACATGGATTTAAAGCGTAGGAGGAGTTAGTTGGCTGCCACTCTATGAGGTAAGAAGTTCAGCAATCAGGTGGTTTACTCTCTTTTGTGGAGGTAAACCATATACCCACCTTTGCCTTAGATTTTGGTCGTGCTTTGGCCCTCGCCAACGTTCCCTAGATTTAAGATCTCAGGTTGCTATTTCTACGGGCTACAAGCATAAATCCTCACCTTTTAGGCATTTTCACAATCTTGTATTGTGGAATTATAAGTCCTAGATTTCTAATAAAATTTTAACTCAAATAAATAAATCTCCTCAACTTCAAATATATAAAGCCCAACCATAGGATAGATTGGAGTGCTCACTAAGCTTCCTAGGGTCATGAGCACTCCCTACTCATCTTCTCTGATTTCAATAATAATTCTTTCCTCTTTTGATTCATCCCACTTGATTCTCTAAAACACAACCAATTTATTGATAAACCTATCTTTGAATTCTTTAGAGACAATAATCGTCTTCTTTAATCGAGAGTATTCTTACGGGATTCACTTTCTTTAAGATGTAATTAACTATGGGGGCTTTCCCCCATAAGGAACTTTAGAACCCGGTTTAAAATAAACCCTACTTTATTCATCCATATAAAGTAGGGGAAAAATCTCTGGTATATTCGAAGACTCATCATACCTTAGGAGTCCTTATTAGGTGATTAGGTCCATTGTAGGGTAGTGAATTCTATCTTTCGAGATAGTACATTATTCCTCAATGCATACCGACAACAATAAGTACACCTCGACTGGTGTCCCCCCCCCCTTCCTCACACACAAATGAAATGAAAAATAAACACCACACATACCTACTATAGTGTATCCACATTTATGATATTTTAATGGCATTATTTCTAAGGATTTGTCATCTTAGTTGCATCTTCAAGAGATATACAATATACTATTAACTTTATCCTAATGTTTGAACTTTTAAAATTTTCCTATTATGGGATTAACCCAATTGAACTTATAGAGTTGAAAGAAAATTTGGTAGGCTATTTAGAAAATGATTCCTTTATGAAATCCTTATCTACATAGTTCTTGCAATTTTGACTTAAAAGAAAAATGTCACATAAAAAATGTGTGGATAATAGGCCAACTATTTTTCTAAGATAAATTTAAAAGTTGATACCATTAAATGAGAATTATGGCAAGATACGAGTGGAAGATTACCTTCAAGTCTCCAAATGAACTCTATGAGTGATAACACTTACACTTTAGCATGTCAAATGCTCTTAGAACCTTTATGAGGGTAATTAACACTATAATAAAGCTATATATTAGAGAATTTTTAATAGTTTGCTTTTTATAACAATCTTCTTTTATATCCCTGATTATAGTAGGCATTTGGGGCATGTTAGATTAGTATTTAAAATACTTAAGAAGAAAAAGCATTATATCAACTTAAGAGAGTTTTTTATTATTTATTTTTTTATAAAAAGTGGTGATTTTTTGGGTTCATTGTATTTGTAGTTTGCCTTAAACATGATCCTTATAAGGTTAAGGTAAACTAACCCACCCCCACTAGTTTCATTAAGTTTAAAGGTTTCCATAGTCAAGCTACCTCCTATAAGCAAAAATGATTTAGTGATATTGTTGCTCCATTCACTAACATATTAATTCATATTTATATAAAGAGATTCCAATCCTCAAAATATAAAAAATTATAAACTAGGGCCTTAGCTCATTCAAAATAATTAGAAAACTTAAACAAAATACGTACTTATCTATCATGTTAATTAGTTCAACTTTTAATATTATAAATTTTGCCTCATATAAAAGAATTAGCTAATCTATAAATATTGTACATTACCTCTTTGCCATGTAATATGTCTCACTAATCATAGATACTCTCACCAACTACAATAATGAAAGTGGAAGCTATCATCACAAAAGAGGTGCCCATAAATTAAGTTGATGATAATATATTTTTAATCAAATGAATCATTAAGCTAGCTATAGAAGACACATGAGTCAAAAAAAGTAAAACTTAAGGAAGCTAGCACTAGGACTTGTTAAAGATACTTATTATTCAACTTTACAAAGTAAAGTTAAAATAAGCCATATAAGAGTTAATGTAGAACAACAAAAATATTATCTTAGCCCCACTACTAGATCAAGATCAAAAACACATGATGAGATAAAGGGACTATAAATTATGAGTAAATACTCAACATGAGATTAAGGGCTAAGATATAATCAGTAAGAAAGAATCAATAAAGATCCTTGATATATAACTAAAAAAAAATTAAAATTAAAAATTAAAAATTTTAGTCTAACATTTTGAATTTTAAAATTTTAATTTATTCAATTCATATGGAACTCTTTAAAATTATGCTTTTATTTTAATTAGATGTAAGCTTGATTTAAAACCAATAGGATCAATCATCCATATGGGGAGAATCCTATAGTAGAATTTGAGTAATTTACTCAACTTTCTTATTTACCTTTCTAGATTTTTTTTTCATATTTTTAAAATTTTTAAATTAAATAACCTTATTAAAATTTTAAATATTTGATAACTAAATAAAAAAAATTAATGTTTTTATAGAAATTATTGGTGAAACCTCTAGAGTTGTTAGTTGTGTTCAATAATTAGAGTTCTCTTAGCTTAGCCTAGTTTCTATTCTCCCTCTTCCATCACCCTTAAAATATCTTGAATCTCCAACATCTACCCTATATTTGATCTCAAAATATTCTCCTTATAAGCCATAGTTATTCCTTCCCCTCAATACATTTTAAAGTCCCTCTACTAACTCAATATTTTAAGACTAATCAAATTTGTTCATACTAGATCACCTTGACCTAGTTTTGATCTTTCCCCATTCTTTGACCACTAAACCAAGTGAAATTTTATCAAGCACTCTGTATCAGATATATAAAAATTATCCTAATATTTTTAAGTAGTTCTAAATCCATACCATAAATACGTTAAATCTAAATTCAAGAAGAACTCTAAAGTTTGAAATAACCAAGTCTCTTGATCAATCACATCCTTTTAATCTGCTTTAAATAAAATTATTTGAACTATTCAAAAGTGTGCCCAACACCCTTATTCTCTTACCATAGCAAGTGAAATCTTTAGATCATTCCTTCAATGGCTAGGTCACCTCACCACAATAGAACTAAGATATATTACCCTCCATCTAACCTTAAAAGAGGGTTAAGTTAAATGTTTATAGTTACTAAAGCTCCAATTATATTTAAAATGATATTCAAACTTGAGTGTATTTAACATTTTATGTTTTCGCATTACCACCATTATATACTTTCACAATCTTCAACAATTAGAAGGATGATCACCTATAATTCAATTATTTTTGAAGTATGGGAAGAACTCCCTAATTTTTCTCCCTCTAATTTCATATTTTTAGTGCACATAGTATATGATAAGTAATGTTAATTTCTAATCATTTGTATACATTTTTAACCATTATGTGAATATATTAGCATGAGATTATATTCTTCATGTTGAATAATTTGAGATAAAAAGTCTTGTATCCTTGGATGATTTCACTCTTTAAATTCCATATATGTTGTAATTACATCCAATTTTCAATGAAACTTGATAGCCTTTTTACATCAAAGAGGAACCAACTAAATTTTATGGGTAATTTTTTATCACATCCTAACATTATCAAAAGGGATGTGAACATTATAGAAATTACTATGTTTCTTTAGCAACATATGGTCAAAGTGAAATTATCGTTGTAACATTTGACCTTTCCATTGGCAAAAATAATCAAGATGATGGCCTAGATCAAGGTAGATAGCATGAAAATACTAAGTGAGGTCCAACTATTTCTAGATATGAAGTAAAAAAAATTAATATAAGAGAGTAGATCTTTGTGTAGGAATTATAACATGTAATATATAACTTCTTAGTGCTTTCCTATTTAATCAAACCATGCCAACACTTTCTTCTTCTTACAAAAGTGGGATATGATCATTTTCTCACATAAGGAGTCTTTTCAATTTCTTTCACATCTAAAGGATGCACAAAGGAAGCAAGGTTTTAATATCTCATTTAATTATGAAGGGGAGAAAGCCAAAAATAGGCCATAATTACATAAGTAGAAGACCGTAAAATAATAAGAATAGAAAAAAAATCACATCTTCATTGATAACAGACTTCTCATGATCAAAGTTAATTCAAGCAAACTTTTACCCAACTTGGATCTTGGGTGACCTTTTAGGTAATCAAACATATAAGAACTAGATTTTGAAGTTAAAATCATTTTAAGCATCTTAAGATCAAATTTTGGATAAAGATTGAATTTGGCTTGAATATGTTCACAAAATGATAAATTGAGTTAATTAAAGCCCAAGATGTGCAATTCAATGTTAGGGTCAAATTGAATCAGAATAGGATAACTATGTGGCCAAATGATTGCAATTACAACCACAAAGTTCAATTGATTGGATCATTATTTAATCTTGCTAGGTTCAAACCTAAGTAGTCACTTAAAGGTTAATTCGATAAATTGTCTAGTCAATAAGTGAAAGAACAAAATTGGATGAATGATTAATAAAGTTAATTTGATCAATAAGCAAATTAATCCAAGTTAGGATGGATCAAAATAACTCAATTGGCTAATGAGTGTATTATTTAATTGAATGATAATCAATCAAGATTATCATGCTCTTATTAGGTACAATTGTCCCTGTTGGGTCAATTAGAGTCATTTAGGTCAATCTACGCCTTGAAGGAGTCAACTTAGATCCTTTTAGTTTTTATAACTTATAAAAATTCAAATTCAATCAAATCAATCAATGTTAAATTTGCTCAACTTAAATTAAGACAAGTCATTTTAAGTCCGAGCAAATTGAACTCAAGCCCTTAGGTCCATTAGAACCATTTCAATGAATTGAGACCCATATTTGTCAACTTAGGTCAATATAGGTCAATGTAAGTTATCCTAAGTCTTATCTACCCATTTTGGCTTAATCACGTCAAATGGGTTAATCAAGGGTAAGTGAGTGAGTTAGATCTTGTTGAGGTTGCATTGAGTCCAACAAACTCAATTAGATCAATCAAAATAAATATAATGGACAAATGTAGGGTTAGGTCCATTATAAAATTGATAATGTTGACTTAGTCAATCAAGACTACAGTAAGCTTAACAAGGTTACATCATGTTAATGTAATTATCTACTGAGGGCTGTTCGAAGTCTACTGAGATTGTGGTATGGCTTCCGATATGTCCAGCCATTCGTGATTGTACTAAATCAATCATGAGCCTGCAATTTACAATCCAAACTCAAATGTTCCTCTAATATTTTCGTAAGTAAAAATAAATTAAAATTAAAAGTTTGAAATCGTGAAAAGAAAATAATAATAATAATACAAAATGATTCTCTCTACCAACTCAATTTCATGCAGATAATAGAGTGTTAACTCCCACCATTCCCTTCTACATCCTCAAATGCATGCCACTTAAGCATCTCCAATTAGGGGGTGTAAATGAGCTGAGCTTGAGCGAGCCAAACCTTTGTTCATGTTCGGCTCGTTTGAAAATTATTTTGTTCGTGTTCGGCTCATGTTCGAAATGGCTTAAAATTTTACTGTTCGTGTTCAGCTCATTTGAAAAGTGCTTTGTTCGTGTTTGGCTCGTATTCGAAATTAGCTCGAAATACAATAATACAAAAAATCTGTATGAGAGAGGATTCGAACCTGGGCCAATATTTTGCATAAAAAAAACTTTAACCACTAAACCATGCTCACATTTATGACATGTATGTGTGTTCGTCTATAAATAATAATGATAATAATAATATAATATAATTTTTTATTTTGAGCTAAATCAAGGAGAACACGATCGAACAAATAATTGTTCATGTTCGGCTCGTTTATATATCAAGCTTGAAATGTATGTTCGTGTTCGGCTCGTTCGTTAATGAGTTGTTCGAGAACAACGAACTTTTGACAGTCCTATCTCCAATATTTATGTATTACATGCAGCCACTCCACATAATGATTGAGAACTTTAGCAACCAGTCACCCACCACAGGGGCTACAAGTTCAATGCTTACATAACTACTATGTACAAGCTTAAGATTAAATTCACACAAAATCTCCAAAAAAAAATAACGACAGTACATAATCAAATAATTATTAAATTAACTCATTGTGGCAAGAGAGATTTTATGCAATTTGATTTCTTTGAGATCATCATTGCCTAAACCCGTTATAAGAGAATATCTGCATATATGCCCAGATGTATGTGAAGAGTCTGCTTAAAAGCTGAGCACAGCATCTGCCTGGAAATTGGAACCAATCACAACTAACGGTTAACCTCACTAGCAGAACCTAGGATTGGAGAATCTGCAACAAGGATACATCCTGAAGACAATTGGATCCGATTAACAAACGTATGAATGTTTGTTCTGTAGCAAGTTGTATATTCAAAACAGATTGCTTTCTTTCTTCTAAGCGATGAGGCAAGCATTAGTTCCACAATAACATGGTTCTGATTTAGAGGAATACACATAGGCTTCACTATATATGATCATACTGGATAAATCCATAACATTTTCAAGTTTCCTCTGTCGACACTGAATCATGATGAAGCAATAACAGCATCAGATGCTTGCTAGTTTCACCCATCAGACAGAAAAAGTTTCAGACGCCTCTTGAAATAGAATTAGTGAATCAGAGCTACTAACTATATGTTCTCACTGGCCTCAGCACTCTTAAATGGAAGGCTTGATAAAAGGAGAATCAAATATTATGGTGATTCCATTCCATTCACCTGCATTAGATTGGATCGGATTCCATTAGTTACAAGTGGCCCGATGCAGTATTCCGAATATGTTCCTCCTGGGATTCTATGGAGGTGCCGTGAAAGGTGATTACAAAGAACAATTTTATGGAATTGAACAACACGCACTGACTGGAAAGAGCAATTTATTACACTTTTTGGGCTAAAAAAGCAATGCAGCAAGCAAATGGACTTCCAATTTGTTGAAGATGCAGGTATCAGCCATTGAAGACGGATGCAATGATCCTCTTGGAGGTGAAGATGACACAACTTGAGGCCAGCAAACGAAGGAGCATTAAGAGGTCAAGGTCACTGAAGATGGATGCTATGACCCTCCTCATGAAGGTGAAAATGACATAACTGTTGACCTCTACGGTTATCTCATAAATTAAATTGACAATGTGTAACAAGGTCAACAGGATAGAATTGTGATTTTGACCTCTACGGTTATCTCATAAATTAAACTGACAAAGTGTAACAAGGTCAACAGGATAGGATTGTGATTTCTTGTCGGCTGAGTTCAGAAGTACTTCAATTATGATTGAGGTCACTCGAATATTACTTGTTCCCAAAATAGACTTCACCGATATATTCGGGTCATTGAAATCTATTAGATGAGACCTTCTACAGCCAATTAAATCAAATATGACAATGATGAAGATGCAAGAAGGATGTCATGTGAATCGGGCTGGAATTACTTCAACTATTGACAAAACCACCCAAACGATCTTCTTCTACGAAGCCTATTGTGTCAATATGTCCTAAGCATTAAAAATACACAAAAAGGATGACCATGGTGCCCTATCTACCACACAAACACAAAAATAAAAAAATGATCTTGCATTCAAGGCCTATGTGCGACATTTTAGGCAGGTAGATTGCAGGACTTACGGCCACGATATTGTAAAACAACACTTATATATGTCTTTTTAGACAGGTAGGCTAGCGATTTTAGTTAGATACTCCTTATCCTAGGGTGGGTGCTGCCAAAATTTTTCTGAAATGCTATCAAAACTTAAACTCACAAGAAGCTCAAATTTAACTAAACAAATAGATTTTATTGCAATAAAATGCAAATTAAAGAGACCTATTGGGGATTTGAGAAGTCTACTGCAATCAAGAACAATAACAAATTATCCTTTGAACACACAAATTAACTCAATGCAAGTGAAAGGGAAGAGCTCGATAAGAGCTAGATAGTGGAAATGAACTCCCCATCCCCTCTATTTATAATGGAAGAAGAGGGTTGTGTGGGGCTTGCCACATTTGAGTAATAAAGCTATGGAGATAAAAAATCATGTTTACAAATGATTTAATTAAGTGCATCATGTATGCAACCTAAAATACTATGCAAGTAATCTGAATACAAAAAATGCAAGCTTCACGATGCACGTATTTCAAGACAACTTTACATTTAAATGTAGGTATGTGATACTCAAATACGTGCAAGCTAATGAAATCTAATACACATATAAAAGCAACTTTATGTTTAGATATGAAGCATTAATATGCATATTACGTGTATCTTAAGGTAACCTAGTATTCTAATTTATCGTAACAAAATGTGTGTTGTAGTCAAAAGATTCAAGTGAAATGAACATTGCATAGTCACGAGATAAACATGTATTTGAATTCGTGGCATTGAGATAAATGTAAATATTTTAAAGAGATGAGTTTTACATGCATTAAGGAGCAAACTTATTCAAGTGCCTCGAAATGCATGTAAGTAGTGTAATGAGATGAGTTTAACACATATCTCAATGCGAATTTTATACCAAAGACTTAATGTGTTAAAATGTAAATAGACAATTAACTACTTTCAAATGAAATCATCTATGGCATGCATCACAAGGCAAATTTATGTGTGAACTTATTGCATTAAAATGGATGTAAAAGACCTAAATAATGTAATCTTGCATATGTCTCGAAGCAACTTTACATTCAGATTTAATGCCTCAAGATTCATGCAAGCAATTCAAGATAAGGTACTTTGTGTGTTTCAAAATGGATCCAAACTTAACTCGATACTTTAAAAGCCATGTAAGTCATCTCGAGTGCAAATTTCTTAAACTACACAAAAATTAGTGAATTTAAAAATTAACATGCATGTGCCCCGACATGTGTTAAAAAAATCTAAACTTAATGTCTGAGGAGGTTGCATGAGTTGCTTGCTGATTGTGTGGTCCTAGGGTTGGGTTTGGTTTAACAAAATCTGATGATGTTGTTATAACTCCCTCTACTTTAAAAAAATATTTGAAAAGCTAATTTCATCATATAATTGCAAGATAAGCTTGATGATATTAACGTTAATAGATCTTCTCAAACCTAAACTTTCAAAATGTAAATCTTAGACTTAATCTTCTACGCTCAAACTAGGTTGATAAGGTCTATAGGATGACCACTTTTCAAGTAAATTTCAAATTATAATCAATCATTGACTCAATCTTCTGCTAGCAGGTAAGCAGAGTTGACAAAGTTTATACCTCAATAATGATCATATTAATTGAGAATATCGACCGAAGGGGTTATTATCATAAAACTATTTAACATGACAATGTTAACTCATTTTAACTCAAAATAAATCTAGATCTGATCATCTGTAGTTAGATTAATAAAGTTGACAAGATTTGAAATGATAAATTAAATAATCAAATAGAATTAGATACCCTAATGATGGTTGTGTTGATTGAAAATATCAACCGGAGGGATCATCATTATCAAAATATCAAAGATATTAATATTCAATCATCTCGAATTTATATTCTCAAAATACAAATCTATATTCGATCCTCTATTGTTAGATTGATAGATTTGATAGGACTTGAAATGATAAACTAAATGATCAAGCAAGTTTAAATACTCTAATGATGACTATGTTAATCAAGAATATCAATCACATGATCATCATTATCAATGTGCAATCATCTCAAATACAAATTCAAATCCAATTCTCTATTGTTAGATTAATTGATAGGATCTGAAATGATAAACTAAATAATTAAACATGTTTAAATGCTCTGATGATGGTTGTGTTGAATGGAGATTTCAACCAAAATGAATATTACTATCAAAATGTGTTTGAAATTTTAGATCAAATCTAAATCAAACATCCATTAAAATGTAAAATCTGATAAGTTCAATATTCAAATGAAATCTCAAAATTTAGATACTCAATCCACTCCTAAATATATCTTAAGAAAATTTCATAAATGAGTCAATGTTAAGTTAATGTATAATTATGTTTACTCTCAAACAATCTCATGCCAGTAGGCTCCACATATGATTCACTTACGACAAAGATTCTCTAACTGAGTGGTTTGATGTCAAATGGTACTATTATATTACAGTTATGACTGTTGCTCGTATGATCCCCAATAGCTCTATCCCTTGAGTTGTGAGCTATAGGGTGAATATTGATAGGGTAAAAAGTCCTCTATTAGCTAAGATAGATTTAAAATTATCTTCTTAGATAAACATTAACCCAAGTCTATAGAGCCCTTTTGGAAGAAGTAACACATGATTGCTGACAAGGATCCTTTCAATCATGTTGGGTCAACTACCTCCTCTGACGAAGTAGACTAGGGACCATGACAACATGAGAGGATAGAACCATAGGATCTTGATCAGGCACATCACAATTTGTCCAACTATCTACTTCAAGCTAAAAGACGGTGAATTTCATAATTCATAAACTCCAAAACTCCACATGTAGCTACTCTGTGCTAAGCAATTAACGATCTAATGACTAGCCATAATCAAAAGTTCTCTCTCGGTATTGGGAGGAGTAATTAACTATAGATACTTACGCCTATGAGAAACCTGGAACTAGATCTAAAGTCCTCACAAAATAAGGGTGAAATCTCTAGGTAGTGTCTTATCTATTATTTTATCTACCCTCTGAAATTTGTCCGACAAACTTCAACTCTCTTCATCGAGAGGTTGAACGCAAATTTTCGGAACCAATAATAACCTTAAGACAATGATGTGTAGAAAGGTCATGGAAATAATTGAAAGCAATCAAGATGGTCATCCTAAAGATGGAGATAACCTAACCTAAGCCAGTGAGGTGGTGCAAGTTAAGGTTGTGACACATACATATCACTTATGAGTGACTCCTAGCAGACCTTTGTCTATCTCTCACTAGACTAAAGTTAGGTTAGAGTATGTTGGTTATATAAAATGTCCTACTTGAAACAAAATTCAAATGTAGATTCATTTCACTAATTTTAGTAAAAAATTTACAATTGATTGTTGACCAAACATCAACTTATAATCTTTCTTATCATAAGTATAACCAATAGTAATTTTGAAACATTACTAATACTTTTGAGTTATTTTCAAGTTAGCCATACTTTTCTTATAAGGAAATGGCAAACAAAAAGGGGTGAAATGGAGTGCAATGATGCACTTTAGACTTCTTTTGAAACCCATCAATTCAAACCCACACAATTAAAACACAAATGATAATGTTAATTTACTAATTAAACTAATACATTAAATCCTCAACTAAATGTAGAATGCATGAGACAGACAAAATGTGTATGAATGAACTACAACCATTTTCCATAAAATAAATTATGACACTTGAGAATATTATATTATGCACACAAATAATAAATTAATTGATCGGTATTTTTTACCCTTATATGCAAATGCACGTGTCGAATCAAGAAATATAGAATGAGTAGAGTATCGTTCCTATGAGGATAAAAGCAAAATTAAATATTAATTTTTATTAAATTAAGTACTAATCTCTTTAAATCTAATATTTATCCAACAAAATGCAAGTGCTTAATTAAAACTACTATCTACTATATCGCAAAATATTAAAAAGATAAATTTTTATATTTTTATATTTTTATAAAAAATATATAGATGTTTTTCTTAATTTTCAAACGAGTACTCTAAATTTATAAAATATTTAGACTATGTATTATATTAAACTATCTAGTGGATTAATTTAAAGTTTGTATTGTCAACTATGAGCAAAAATGTTATACTCTCTATCTTTAGACAAGTATAACCAAACCAATCCCTTTACCCAATTTTTCCTAGTGCCAAGTAAATTTTGATTAGTTGATTTACCTATATTTTCTTTAAATGATTACAAATCCTAAAAATAATCATATATTTAATGGGTATTTAACTATCCTAAACTATTTAGCACATTAATAATTATTTAGTACATTTGTTTGCCTTTTTCCTACTTGTTCTTCTAGAATTCTATCGATATCTCTAGATCACACTTATTTTAACTTTGAAATTGACCAAATTACAAGTAAATGAACATAAAAAGAAGCAAACTATATTTTCATTAAAAGCATAAACAATTTTCTTATTATTAATCCACAAATAAAGTTTAATACAACAAATCATCTAAAAGCTCACATAATCTCAAAGTTAACATACTTAGTTCAATATTTTTGAAAGTAAAACATAAACACAAGACATAAATATGTGTAGGAAATACTAAAAAATATAAAAAAAGAAAGAGTAAAAGAAAATAATGCACCGATGAATTCTCTCCCTTTGTTGAGTATCCTTATCCTTGATCTTCTGATTTTAATCTCCCTCGCACTCCACACACACACACACACACACACACAAACACACACACACACACACATAAAGTGCACAACACTTGGAGTGTCACTCTCCAAGTGTTGTCACTGCACTCTCACATACCCTCTTGACAAGAAAAATAAAAAAAAGAAAGAAAAGGTCTGAAAAAAAGATCTCTGCTTTGGAAATATCCCGTATATATATACCTTAGATACGGCCCTGGTTGGTTGTCTAGACGCTCCTTGCCATAACTTCCTTGAAAACCACTCAAAATCATCGTTGAACTGTCCCGAATCTATTATGTTGGGTTGTAGCACTACACTATGTTTGATGCTTTTGTTTCATATTTTTCCTCTGATATAGCGCCTAGGCGCTAAGCTTGCAGTTAAATTATCCCAAAATGAGTGATATGGAGCTGCGACACTGCTGACATAGCACTTTGGCGATGACCTTGCTGTAAAACTGTCTTAATTTAGGTCAATTACAGCACCATGGCGTTGCTTTTGCAGTGCCTAAGTACTGAGTCTAAATTTCTTCTTTTTTAATTTCTTTGACAATTTCCCTGTTGCAACACAAAATATACTTAAAATAAACACATTTTAATAAAAAAACACATAATAAAGTTATTAAAATTATAAAAAAATTTATAATTTTAACACTTATCACTATTTTAATCCTAAAGTGACACCACACAAGTCTAACTTATAGTTTACATGAATTGAACTATGTAAGTGATTGACTACAAAATTCAAAAGAAATGTTAAACTCAATACATAAACTAATCAATTAAGCTAAAAAAATTACTAGTTAAACTAGCGACAATCCAAACAACAAGATATGCTAAAGTAAATGAATTATGCTATGCAATAAAAATTTAAGCACAAATAAATGGATTATCTAATGTAGATTTAGCCATCATACATTCCACTATTACTTCAAAGCCTTTCTTACCTTAAAAATACCATTAGGAGCTTCCCCCAACCTAATATTCTAAGACTATTGAAAGTCAACTCAAATCAGATTTAGCCTCCATACATTTAAGGACAAATAAATGGATTGCCTAATGGTGATTTAGCCTCCATACATTCTACCAATACTTTTAAGCTTTTCTAGCCTTGAAAAACCATACCAGCTTCCCCCAACCTAATATTATAAAACAATTGAAAATCAACTCAAATCAGGCACTTTTACTCATTTTTGGTATAGATCTCTTAACACATCTTTAAGCATCTTGAATTTTCACCAAAAATTACATAACACATCTCCCAACATTCTCTTAACAATCTAAATAGATCCATAACCTAAATACCTTTGTATACCACAACTTTAAAGGTGTATTGCCTTAAGCCCTTGGCTGACCCTCTTCCAATGACCTATACCTTAATAAATTTCCTCTAATCATTCCAAGTGTTCACCACACTATTAACCTCTTATAGAAACAATTGAAAGCCCTGGATCTCTCATTCCAAGGATGGGCCATTAACTCTACGCAAAAATACTAAAGCAATTATAACATTAACCTCACATAATACTGAATTAATTATTAAATATGCAAGGAATGCAAAATACTAAGGTATAGAGAATGAAGACACAAAGTTATTTACATTCTTCAACTTTTAATTGGTCGACATCCATCATGCCTAAGCCCAACACTGAATTAGAATCCCACAATCCCAAGCTTGACACCAAAAAAAAAATTCAACTTCTTACTCCCCAAGTAGGCAAGCAAAAGCCTTTACAACCTATATACTTTTCTAACTAGTCAAGTATAAGCTTGAGCACCTAACTTTAAGGACTAGGCTACCTATTTTCTAATACAATGGAAATAAACCAAAACTAAGTTCACTTGAAATTTGAGAAATGAATATCATCTATAATTCGAATTCATTTTCAAAATAAGGATAGGAAAGGTATACAGGTAAGAAAAATCAAACTAACATAAAACTAAGAGATTGATACAATGATGTTTCCAAATTGAAGCAAAAAAGGATTGACAGCTAATGAACACTGTTGCTTTTGTTATTGAAAAACTCCAAAAGATTTTATTTTAAAAGTTCTTAATTTAGACTTCATTTTTTTATTCATGATATTATAAACCAAATATAGCCATCAACTGCTATTAATTTGTTTATGAAGAAATGTTAAAAAATTTATCCAAACTCCTCAAAAGGTTGCCTCCTAACATATGATCAAACAACTCCAACAATTAGTTGATTAGCTATTATATGCTCAACTTAAACAAACCTAGACTTGGTCACTCTGATACTCATGGATTAGATGATTCCAGGGAATATAAAAATACACAAGAAAAAATATTATATATCAAAATGAATTTAAACAACTTAATGAATCTAAAGAGATCAAAGTTAAACACAAGTTCATTAGACTTAGCATAATTATATAATTAACACTTAGCTAACCTAATCAAGCATATTCAAGTAAATTTAATGTAAAGTATGGAACAAATAAAACTTATTAATTTTGCCATAGTATAAGCACTAATTAATGAATATTAATGATAATTAAATTAAGCTCAATTTTCTTAATTAGGTGATTGATGAAGTAATTAAAATATTGAGACTAATAAAACAAATTTATAATGAGAGCATGAAAATTTGATGCCATTTATTAGTGATCAAATAGTATAAGGTAAGAAAATTAAGCATATAATCACTCAACTTAATAGTATTAAAAGTAAATTTCATATTCAAAAAATAAAATAAAATTAAGTAAATTGAAAATTGCTCGAAAAAGATCACAAAAATATAAGATAATTTTTCTAAGTCCAAAATAATTTCTTAATATTTTTAATTATTTTGGATTTATGTCAGGTAGGTCTACTGTGGATGTTATACATTTGTTAAGAGGTTAGATGGAGAAGCATTGAAAGCATAAGGAGGATCTACATATGATATTTGTTGATTTAGAGAAAGTATCTGATAAAAGTGTCAAGAGAATTGTTTTGGAGAGTTCTATAAAAGAAATGAGTTAGTATTGCGTATATTCTAGTCATTAAGGATATGTATACTGGAGCTATTACTTGTGTTCAAACACAAAGAGGATTGACCAGGTATTTTTCTATTTCAGTTGGACTATATGAAGGATAAATTTGTAGCCCATATCTTTTTGCCTTAGTTAATGGATGTTCTTACTAGATATATACAAGAAGATGTAGCTTGGTGTATGCTTTTTGTTGATGATATTCTTCTTGTTGATATGAGTAAAGAGAAGGTTCAAGAAAAACTTGAATTATGGAGGTCAACCTTAGATTTTAAAGCTTTCATTTGAGTAGAACTAAAATCAAATACATGAAGTGTAATTTTAATAGTAGATCAAGTGGCAAGGTTGTGATAATAGGTGATTAAGTCTATGAAAAAAGTGAACATTTTAGATATCTCAAGTCAATTGTTCAAAGTGATGGTGAAATAGAATGGGATGTCTTCAGAAGAATTAAAGTTGGATGGTTGAAGTGGAGGAATGCATCGGGCTTGTTGTGTGATACAAAAATAGCACTTAGACTTCAAGAAAAATTTTATAAGATGGTGGTGAGACCTACTCTTTATGGTGTAGAATGTTGGCCAGTAAAAGAGAAGCATAAAATTAAGTGTTGTAGAGACGATGATTCTGAGGTGGATGAGTGACTTTACACTTAGAGATAAAATGAAAAACAAATATAAATGTGAAAAAGTTGGAATAGGTCCAATAGCAAATAAGATTAGAGGGACTCGCCTTAGATGGTTGGGTCACATAAAATGTTGACCTCCTAATAACCTAGTTAGAAAATATATGTATTAAATTCAACCTATGTTAAGAAAGATAGAGGAAGACCTAAAAATACTAAGTTAGGCAGTATTAAAAATGACCTTATTTTGAGAGAATTAAATGAGAATATAACATTTAATAGGATATAATGGTGAGAAAGGACTCATGTAGCTGACCCTACGTAGTGAGTTAAAAGTGTGTTGTTGTTGTTGTAATATTTCTAATCATTTTTATAATATGTTCATCATCTTTGAGACTTTTCATATGCTCATATCAATCAAATATAATGAATGTAAGTTACAACACATGCTAGGATAAACTACCCTTAGATCTTCCCTTTAACTCCATGAAAGTGCTATGATGAACATCTTAAGTTTGTTTTCAAGTAGTCAAACCTCCAAATAAGCCCAATATAAAACCAAACAACACCTATCTGTATGGACTCTACTATCCTTCCAATATAATGGAAATAAACCAAACCATCTTTTGAACTTTGGAGGTGATCAAATGACAATCCTATACAATTACAATTCAATCTCTAAACAATGATAGAAAAAAGGGGGATTTACATACATAGAAAATTCTTATGTATTTATATATCTAACACCTAAACTCTAATTTTTACATATATAACACCCCAATCTTCAATATCACATCAAAAATACCATCATCACTCACTTTTTAAAAGTGAAATGTACCTTTTTAAGTATAATAAAGTGTTAGATAAGTAAATATCTAACTTTAGGTGTTAGATATATAAATGCATAAGAATTGTGTTGCATGTATGTAAATCTTCCTAGAAAAAATATACAAATGAAAATCAAATTTATATAAAGCATAGAAATTGATGAAATAATATTACCAAAATTGAAGACATAGGGATGGAAAGTTTGATGAAAAATTTTGCTTTTATCTTTTGAAAACCTCCAAAAGTTTTTTACATTGAAATCTCTTAATTCCTGTTCCAGTTTTTTTCAATATTTTGGAGTATGTATAGGCCTCAAGCCCTTCTAATTTATTGATGAAAATATATTAAGACATCTATCTCCCCAAATGAAGTCTCCAATGAGTTGTTTAACAAACTCCAATAGCTAGTTGATTAATTATTATAAGCTCACCCTGAATAACTTGAGACCCAGGAGTTACTACATTATGATGGATCCAATACATACATGTTAGTGATTCAAAGATGGAGTTTTCTATTGATGGAATAGGAAGTGGACATATTGAATAAGAAAATTATATGATATATCAAAATGATTGTAAATAATTTAATGAATCTAATGAAATCAAAATTAAATACAAGTTCATTATGCTTAAGATAATTATATAATTAACACTTAAATAACATGATTAAGCACATGCAAGCAAATTACACGTAAAGCATAGAACATGCAGAACTTGTTAATTTGCCAAGTATAACATATTAAGCAGTAACATTAATTAATTAATTAACATATCAAGACTAATTAAGCAAATTCAATATGTATAATATGGCATTTAGGATCAATTAAACTTGATACCATTTATAAGTGACTAAACACCACATGATAAGCAAATTGAGCCTATGATCATTAGATATAACAATATTTAAAATAATTTTTATATTTAAGAAAATATGAAATTAAATCAAATAAATTGAAAGGGGGATTTATATACATACCACACAATTCTTATGTATTTATATATCTAACACCTAAATCTCAATTTTTAAATATATAACACCCTAATCTTCAATATCACATTAAAAATACCATCATCACTCACTTTTTAAAAGTGAAATGCACTTTTTAAGCTTAAGAAAGTGTTAAATAAATAAATATATAATTTTAGGTGTTAGATATGTAAGTACATAATTGAATGCATGTATGTAAATCTTCCAAATTGAAAATCACCCAAACAAATCACCAAAAATTAAAAGATAATTTTTCCAAGTTCAAAAATAAGTTTTGAACAGTTTCAATCAATTTCAGCATGTCTTCATCATCCTTGAGACTACTGGTAAGCTTATACTCAACTAAATATAATGAATCTAAGTTACAACACACACTAAGTTACATTACCCATAGATCTTCACTTTGTCTTCTTGAAAGTATTTAGATGAAAATCTCAAGCTTTCATTCAACGAGTCAAAGCTCCAAAAAATTAAAACAAGCCAAACACTCTTAAGAAATATATGTTACGGTTACTTATATTTATTTTTGAATATTTTAAAAAATTATAAAATTCAATAAGCCAGGTAATCTAATGCAATACTCAAGAGGTTTGATGGGTTTTAAAAGTACTTAACTTATATTTTGTAAAAAAAATTAACAGATAAGCTCACACCAAAAATTAATTAACAAAATTTAATCATTTCTCAACAAGGTTTGGCAAAACGTATTGTACATTGAACCCGAAGAAAGAGAGGTTCAAGATTCAATCCGACCATGGTTGAACTCGTGTTAAACCGAATGATGTAATAAATATAGAAATAAATTAAATATGACTTAAATTATGCAATAAAGAAACAATGATATGCCAATATTTGACTAAAAAAAAAAAGTGTTTAGTAAAGCATATTTAAGAGATTGTTTTAAAACTATTGCTCAAAATGATAACATAAAATATTAGAACATACAACAATATAAGAAATATATACAAGTGACTAACCTCTTTTTTATAGCCATATGTGATTTTTTTTTTTTTTTGAAATCTTTTACCTTCTTTCTTGAAGTGAATAAGCCCTAAAGATGAAATAAAGATTAAAAAAATAGTAACAACTAAAAAACATATAAAACAAATAATATAAGACAAGTTGATTGCAAAATATTATTAAATATATGCATAAATATATCACAAATTATAAAAGGCCAACTATCATGATCCAATAAAAAAGGAACTCACAAATCAAAATATTCATCATTTAATCACACACTTCTAGTTTATAAATTCAACACATATTTGATTGCAACTACGAAAAAAACTTTAAAAATCAAAATATCAAGTATTTTTAAAATTCATCCCCAAGATTTGCATCTTCAAAAGGTGTATCTATTAAACATGGATACCTAAATGCTTCCTCCTCAAATACTACCTCTCAAAATGCTTTATCTCCAAATATTTCTAAGTCACCACATTGAAATAATGCATTTTCATCATCATCAATAAAATTATTTTCATCTACAAATCAAATTTCTAAAATAAGTTACTAATTTACTCGAATAATAATATAACGTATTCAATTTTATTTTTGGCTCACTATGAGTTTCCTAATTGCTTGTGAGGTTGAGTTCTTCAATAGTTAGAATTACATCCTTTGTATAAACTTCACTCTTCAAATCTTCATAAACAAGTTTGAGTGTTGGGCCATCATAAACTATCCAAAAATTTATCATCTCAATACTTGTATAGTCTAATAGAGTGCAACCAATAATAAATTTAGAATTTCTTAAATAATGTATTATGATAACATCATCATGGCTAAATAATAGAAAAAATTATAGATATAAATCAATATAATAATATTAATAATAATAATAATAATAATAATATCTATTTTTAAAATTCAAATTGTATCATATAAATATATATATATATATATATAAGGTCATTTAGTCTTTGATGCTCTAATTTTTTTTTTTTTTTTATGAATTTACTCAAAGAGACTCAAATCAAAAGAAGAAGTTTGAGTGACAATGTGTATTGCTAATTTTTGCAAATTTGGAACACTTAAGCTAAACATCTTCCACCATTCATCTAGACATCATGAAGACATTAATTATTAATTAAATATATAGAAGATGCAATGAACTAATGATATCATAATTTATAAATGTAAAAATAAATATAGAAGGAGAGTTTACCTGGTTGCATTTCCTTAAACATAGCCAAAGCAATTGACTTTCTAAAGCTTTGCAAACTATCTCGATAAATTCTTACTTTATTCATTGCACATCTAGGTTTTGGACATGTGTCTTTGTTGTCATTGTTGTCATAACTTCAACCAAATCTTGCATGATTTCAAGCTTGTGATAGTAGTTGTTCTTATCGTATTGAAACTAAGGGTTGAAAAAATAAGCATCTGAATGAATCTCTTATCGAAGCTGACTATCCCATATCTGTTTTAAGATAGTAGTATATAGCTTATACAATCTCTTTGTATTTCAAAACATGCTAATAATCATTACTCCTATACATTCCATCATATACATAACTAAGTGATGGTTTTCATCAGAATCAATCACTTGTAATAACATTATCAAAGGCCTTGTTATTTTAGATATTATCAAGCAAACATTAAAAAACTTGCTATCTAAAATAATAGAAGTGACCTCTCTTCCTTTGTTGTTTTAGTCAACTTTGAATTAGTATAATCCATTAAATACCCAAATCATACTTATGATCATGTACACTTTTCAAAGTAAAAAAATAGTTGAAAAGAGAGTTGCTCCAGACACTATCTCTCTCCTAGCCTTTTTCATAGCCGAGATAATATTATGATATGATTATAAACAAATATTGTCACCTTCGAAGTTTTTTTGGCTAGCTCTGCAACATGTGAGATGTTTTCAATATATTTAAGAATGAGATTTAAACAATGTGCAGCACAAGGTGATGAATATTATCATATTTCTCTTGTAATAACTCTCCATTTTTTTATAATTCATTACATTATCAATTACTATTTGCACTATATATTTTGAACCTACTCATTCAACAATTTAAGTAAATAAAGCACATAAAGTATTTGTATTTTTCTTGACATTAGATGCATCATTAGATTTAATGAATGAATTATTGCATAAATAATAAACTAAAAAATTGATCAAAGTCACGCTTTTGTTGTCTGTCCACCAAGCAGCCATTAAGGTACACTCAGTTTCTTTTCAACAATTCCTATAAGATTCAACAAATCTACATTCCTCTTTACAATCTTTTAGTAAATTTACTCTCAATCTAAGGTAAGAAGGGAGTTGATATACATGACAATTAACGGCAATCACATCAATAGCTTTTGTGCATAAAGTGAATTCAAAACATTAATAGGTATGCACCGATCAAATAACCATCTAGAAACCACCATATCAGCATGATGTACTACTTATTTTAATCCCAATACATTTTTTAAGGAGGGTTGTTAACTTATTTTTGTTCTAGGAGCAAAATAGCTTTCCATTTCATCTTTTTTGCTTTCCTTTATCAATCACTTTATCATATAGTTGAACCTAGTGATTTAGAATGAGAAGTAGAACCTCCTCCTTCTTCAATGACCAAATCATCATTATATGCACTCTCTTTCTTATCTTTTCCTTCTTTTTTTTGGGATATTTCTCTTAAGTTTTCTTTCATTTGATAACAGATATCATGAGCTAATTTTCTTGCATGCAACAATATTTCCATTCAACCCAGCAAGGTGTTTTTTCATTCTATTACTACCACCACCTTTATATAAAAGTTAGCAATACTGAGATATTTAAATTGTTTCTTTCCATCAGGATCTTTAATTTCACTAAAACGATTCCATGTTATATCAATTTTCTCATTGTGGCCACCAAAAATTCGCATCCGACCTTTCGATGAAGAGATGAAATAGTAGATAAGATATTACCTAGAAATTTCATCCTCATTTTATGAGCACTTTAAATTTGGTTCCAGGTTTCCTATACCCCAAATATTGAGAGAGAAATTCCAATTAAGGCTAATCGTTAGATTGCTAATTGGTTAGTGTATAGTAGCAACAAATGGTGTTATGAAATTTAAAATCTATGAAATTCATCATCTAACTTAAAGCGGATGGTTGGGGAATGATAATGCGATCAAGATCTCATGTTTCCATCAACTTCAGTCATGATCACTAATCTAATTGGTTAGAGAAGGTAGTTGACCTAACGGAAAGATCCTTATTAGCAACTATGGATTGTCATTCAAAGAGAACATGTAGACTAGAGTGATATTAATCTAAGGAGATAATTTTAGGTATACTTTAGCTAACATTGGGCTTTTACCTTATCAAGATGCACTCTATAACTCACAACTCAAAGGGCTAAGCTATTGGGGAATATACGGACTACAATCGCGATAATAATAGTGGGCTATTGAGGGGCCACCATCCATAAAGAACTCTAGCGTATCTTATGTTAAGCCTACTAGTCAAACCATGCGGACAAAGAACACGTGTCATATCCTTACTGACATGAGATTATTTGAGAGTGAATATAGAAGTATAATTGATTTAATATTAACTATTTTATGAGCTAGAATTTTCTTAATTTATCACATTTGATAAATTGTTGTTGATAGTAGATTGAATGAATTTTGGATTTAAGCTTTTAGATAATTTTCATTTGAATATTTTAAGTTTATATTGATTTGCATTTTTATTAAAATTAAACTTGAATTAATTTAATATTTTAATTTCAAATATAGCTTGATTGTGATATTCCCTCTGATTAAAATCTACATTCAACACAGTTATCATCAGAGTATAGATCTTGTCAACTTTGCATAATCAACTGTAAAGGATTGAGTCTATAATATCGGTTTGAACATTACTTAGATCAATTTAAGTATTCAACATATTACAAATCTTGCCAACTCTATCTTTATTTGTAGAAGATTAGGTTCTTAAGCTAGAATCTATAATCATATTTCCAAAGTTGATGTTAAGAGTTTACATCTTTGATATAAAATTCTTCTATTAAGGTCTTTGATAGCTATAATGCAAATCTAAAAAATCAAAATTTCTTTTTTTGTGATTAAACACTTAACTTGCAACCAATCCTATCGACTCTAGTCCTTTTGAGAAGGAGGATTGAATTGGTTATGTGAGACTTACAATTTCAACATTTAAGTAAAGCAGCCCATTATAAGTGTGCATAGGCATCAGTCTTTAAAAATTGAACTTGTGAAATGTATGTCTATTTTTCAAGTAATTATTACTTTGTAAAATATTTGCACACTTTTTGAGATAAAGTGGGCTTTGGATTTACTCGATTTTAACCCCTGTAGCATCCTCAAACATCAGCTCTAAGCTTTTAGCATCATGTTGAGGTCCATGTGAGTATATGATTGCTTGCATATGATTGTTCATTCACTTTATTAGAATACTAGTACATGCTTCAAGGTACTTGAAATTGAGTTCAAAAAAATTCTTTAAAACATATGTGGATATCCCACTCTTTAAGTTATTTGAATGAATTTTACGACATCAAATTTAGCTATAATGTTGGCTTATAATGAGCAACTATTTCACTAATCAAGTTGTTTACACACATCTCGATGTAACGAGATTGGGCATAGAGTCATCTCGTAATGTGTGTAAATACCTTATTCATTTAAAAGCTTGTGCAAGCTTTGAAGCATTTAAATAAGAAAGTGGCTCTTGAATCTAAATTTGTCCTTGGATAGAGGATGAACCTTCTAAGACACTTGAGAAATAGGGTTAAACAAAAAGACAATAAAGTAATGAAATGCAAGAGAAACAATAATGTTTATTACTTAAGATTGAAGTACAAAGACTAGAGAGAAAAAATGTCTCCCTTAAGAGAGGAGTTGCCCTTTTATAATACCCAGGGGTAAATATACATGGAAAATACATATAAAATAAATCGAGTGCAAGTGGATGCCTGCCTAAGCTGGTGGCGGGTATACATGTGAGTTGGTATAAATCTGGCGGACAATAGAAGAGAGTAGCCTATTGTCGTGCAAGTATGTGAGTATAGATTGGGCTGAGAAGAGTGGCTGTCTTATTCTTTTGAGTTTCGCCCGTTGCCGATAAATTGATTCATACCTTGTTCTTTGAGTCATTACTTTTTAAGTCCTTAATTCGTTGGTTCAGGTTGATCTTCCCTTGCCGGACACACCTTTTAGCGAATATACTTATTCTGGTAGCCTTTATTGTCAAGTACCATTTATGGTGAGTATGCTTGTCTTGTAAATAGACTTGTTAGGTCGCTTGGATCCGCTCATTATTTTCAATATACATTTAGCTCCCCAATTTTTTTTTTTGTAGATGTACCTCACAAAAGGATAGAAGAATGAATAAAATGATTAACTATAAACATTTAATGATTTGAGAAAGTTTATGCAATTATGAGAGGTCACATCACTTTTTTACCGAATTCGATCTTCCAATGCACTAGAGGCTATGAAAGTATCATTTATCCGTCGTTAGCACATTCAACACTTTCTTCAACTACTTGCTTGGATAGATTCTCCAACTTTTAAGAGTCGAGTCTGCAAAACAAAGAAAACATAAATGTCATGAATGCCAAGAAGCCTAGCAGTGATATTGATCCTACGACTCTATGGGAGGTCTTCGAAAAAAGGCTAAGAAAGCCAAGAAATCGAAAGAGGTCGCTTTCATCTTTGTGGCTGAGGCAAGCACCCAGCTCCTCCCACTATAGAGATTTTAGCTTCGGCTCCCTCCATTGACCCACAAGTAGGATCAAGTACTCGCCCTGTTGAAGGGCAGGTTGTTACGACGAGTCCTCATTCGGTGTGACCTACGTGTGTCTATGGGGAGGAAGGAGAGGATATACTCTTAATCTAGTACAGGAAGGTGTTGGTGAGCTGAATGGTTAGATTGACCACCGTGAAAGTGGTTGTTGAGGAGTGCCTTGTTAAGGTGAGACTTGCCTTTTATTGTGAGTTCAAGCCTCATTGTGAGTTCTTTTGTTCACATTTCTAATTTCTTCTTTGATAGCAACTAAGCATGACTAGTGTTCAAGCCTAAGCGAAAGATGATGAGGGGCACTCATCAGGCCTCCAAATTATTTCCTCCAACAATCGAAGTAACCTCATAAAATCACTTCAACTTTCCATGAGTGATTTGCTAGGCCATAATCCGAGCAGAGAGGAATTGCACTTACTTAATAAGTGACTTTCATTCCAAAGGGTTGGACCTATAAAAAATCCCCTCATAAAAATTCCTTTTTTTAGTTTTTTATGATTGAGTTAGCGATACTGCTCGTAGACTTGGCATAGAGTTCACACCAACAAGGAGCGGCCATCGAAGCTCCCACCACAGCGACAAGCTTCACTTCAACTAACATGAGAGACATGATTGGTTTTCCTTCTCTTGCTCGCAGAGATAATGAAGAGTCTACGAAGGGTGAGTCTACGAAGTGGCTGAGGGATGATACGAGAAAAGAGTAGCAGGTATTTGTTGACTCATCCAAGGTCGAACTCTACAAGGAGAGGTTACCCCCCTGAAAGAAGCCATAGACTCGTCCAAACGAGACATAAGCAAGCTATGATCACAATTGGAGCTAGAGTCGCAGCGACGACAATCCTTGGAGGTAAAGTATCAGCACAACTTAACAACCATGAGAGCTGAGATAGCATTGCTTCAAAACTCGATCAATTCAAAAAGTACTTCTCTTCTCCTTTGCCAAGAAAATTTCTTATTTGATTATATGTGTAAGAAAGATGGACTCAATGAAGGTCAGTACTCAAACCCTGTATTTAAATTTCTGGAAAAGTGATATATAAAGGTTATAGCGAGTGAGTTGTACTTCTTACCCAATTTATAAAAATAAAAATAATAAATGATTTGTATTTTCTCTGTTTTTCAACACTATTAATTTTACTACTATTGGGTATTAATTATTTTTTTGATAGCTTTTTGTCACTTGAGATATTCGCGAAATTCTAATAATTAATTTTTTATTTAACACTTGATGTGACCCACCGTCTCTTAGCTCAGTTGGTGGCGGAACCCCCAGTTCGAATCCTCTCCGAGGAGGCCTTTATCTTAGGAAATCAGTGGGGCAGCGTGTGGGTGATGAATGGTAAAGCTCTGATTAGTCATTATATCAAACAAGATGGGTGGGGTGGATACCCATTCCAAAAAAAAAAAAAAAAACACTTGATGTGATATCCATATTCCCACACCTTTCTTATCGCATCTATAAATTCTTTTTTATCGGGGGAATAGTTGGAAAAAATATTACGTGCGGACTCCGGATGCACCGGAGTCCGCTGAGATTGTTTCGTTTTTTTTTTTCTTTTTTTTTTTTTTTTTTAAATGGAGAGCTGTGATGCGGAGTCTGCACGTAATATTCTCTTTAGACATTATTGTTTCTCTGAAACAAGTAAATAGAATTCCGCAGTAAGTAGATCATGATGTTAATTCTTGTCAAATGAGTATGGCTCTGTTGAAGAAGGCTGCTTCAACTTTTCATCAGGCTATGATCAGGGAGATTCCGGAACTAGACTCTTTCGCTGCGACCTCCGTGTTATATAGCTATTACGGAGGCAACCCAAACTTCACCATGCAAGTGGTCGAGAAGAGTGAGCACATCAACTCGATGAGAATGCACGAGTTGTGTATCCCGGTTGCTCATTTCAAGAAAGGGCTTAGGCTTCCTCTTCCCCGCGAATGGGTAAACATTCTAGGGTTTTTTCAATTAGTGTCTGCCTAGATTCTCCCTAACTCGGTGGTGAGCATCACCACCTTCATCTTATTCTTGCGAGAAGAGGGCATTCAGTGGAGCATAGACCTCTTCCGATGAATATTTATGCTGAAGGGTCACCAAGATGGGATCATGTAGTTTTCAGTGACTTCGCTGACAATTCACGATTTGCAGAAAAAAGTGCAGAAGTAGCGCTTGCAACTTCCATTTATAAAGAGCGTGTCGCTATGGCCAGTGTCGATCACTCCTCTTCCCTATCTAGCAAGTAAGAGGACTAAGCTTGGTAAGCTGAGCGTGCAAGTGGAGGAGGCTATGGCGAAGATGTAGGGTCGCACGCTAAACGTTTCTCTCTACCTTCGCTTTAGCAAGGTTACCGCTATTCTCGATGAGCGTTTCTCTATATACTCGTTGTTCATTTTTTCACTTTCATGACTCACCTTCTTCTAATTCTTCTCTTTTGTTCACTCATGAGAGAGGCGACTCTCGCACCCCCCAAGATTAGCCTTGTCGTGCTCCAATTCTTTGAATAAGACGAGCGTGAGATAGGCAAGCAAGGAGTCGATGACGAGGATCCAACATCTCTCGAGGTTAATGAGGAGGAAGAGGAAAGAGAGCCAAAAGCGTCTCCCAGTAAGGTCGACGATAAAGTAAGGCTAAATACAACTCCAAAGAAGTCTAGAAAGAGAGTCATGAGCTCAACTCCTTGCAGTCATTAACAAAGCAATAAGTCTAAGGACAGGAAGACCAGGGCGAAGGCTTGGAGAGCAACTTTACTCCAAACCTACACGAGCCTACTGTGAAGCCTATGAGCTTGGCCCCCCATCTTCTCCAAAGAGTTCGATAATCGCTTGGATGGTGTCCCCAGTGCTCACCTGCCATATGCTGTTATGACCACTTAGGCAATGGCATGGAAATCGACTTGAGGAGTCTATCATAAGTTTTTTGAGAAGAAAAAGGAGGCCTATAAAAATAAATCTAAGCCGACAAATATGAGGAAGAAGCTAGCATCCCTTGAAGCCAAGCATAAGGACCTTCAGGCTGTGGCGACTTGCGAAGGGTAAGAGAAAGAGAAGGCCACTTTGGAGCTTACTCGCCTTGTCGAGGGAAAAAAAGTTGGAGGAAAACTCTCTCGGCACAATCAATTTCAAACGAAAAAAGCTGAGTTCGTTAGGTTTCTTGGTTCTGATGAGTATCACGAGATTTTACAGTAGAAGTTAAAAAATAGTGCCAACTTCATTGCGCTAAACTGATGGAACATAGTCATTTGGATGCTAAGTTTTTAGATTTCTCCAATGTGTTCATACTCCCGAACTCCGATGACAACAACGATGAAGATAGCACGATACATTCTTCCTTTTTTCATTCTCTCCAAATATTTTTTTATCAAGTAGAATGTATGTACCTTGTTTTACCGTAAAGATTTTACTATATGAAATGAAAATCATGATTAAATATAATTGTCTGCTTATTTACCTGACATTAGCTTGATGATGTATGAATAACTCTGCTCATGATTAAGAATATTTTTAGTCATCGATCAATTGAGAGAACCTCTCTGGGTAGTCGCATAAATATAGCGAGCCTTCGTATACTCACTAGAGTGAAACTCGCATGTTGATGTTTGAATAACTCTACTCATAACTTAGAATATTTTTAGTCCTTGATCAATTGAGAGGGCCTCCCTGGGTGGTTGCCTTTTGTATAGCGAGTCCCCTTATACTCGTTGGAGTGATATTCGTCTGTTAATGTACAAATAACTTTGCACATGACTTAGAATATTTAATTCATGGGCTAATTGAGTGAACCTTCCTTGGGTGGTCACGTTTAGTACACTAGTTAAGTATATCCCCTTATTGGTTGCATGGTTTCATGGGAGATCGCATTATGCCTTTAATCGTCAGCTAAAAGACATAACCTTGACTTGTCAATTATTTCTTTATTGTCAATTAGAGAGCTGGTCTTTTTGGAATTTAGTTGTTGACCTCACGGGGTGTCAGTTTTATACTATAATCACCAACCACACGAAGTGTTCGTCCTTAAGTTACCAATTAGAAGAGTTGGTCTTTTTTGAGTTTAATTATCGACCTCATGGGGTGTTAATCTTACATTATTTCCTTCAAACGCATGGAGTGTTGATCTTTAAGTTGCCAACTAGAAGAGTTGATCTTTTTTAGTTTAGTTGCCGACCTCACAGGGCGTCGGTCTTAGACTATAGTCGTTAACCACATTGATCTTTAAGTTGCCAACTAGGAGAGTTGGTCTTTTTTTTAGTTTAGTTGTTGATCCCACGAGGTATCAATCTTACACTATTGATTTATTAGAGTAAGTTCAACTCGAGAGTTGCGTGTTCGACTTCAACATTCTCCAGCCAAAAGTGGCACACTAAGTATTTGAATCTTCTACCGAGCTTTCGTTGCTCGTCAAGGGGGACCTTTCTTTAAGCCAGAAATGGCACATGAAATATCATGAGTCATCGCGCAACTCCCCGAGTATAGGTTTTATCATTTAGCATTCGAGTATCCTCCTTTGATAGCTACCATTATCTTGCGAGTTAAGTCATTTAAAAAGCAAGATATAAAAATTTTATTATTATAAATAGGAAGATACATGATATTCTGACCTAGTAAAGTGAGTATAAGCTAGAGAGACTTTCCTTTAAAGATAAATTTTTTTCAAGTCTTTGAAATTTCATGTTCTTGGTATGTCCTTGCCCGAATGAAAAATAGTCAGCATGCGCCGGGTTCGACTTGATCCTTGATTATGAAAGGTACATTTCAGTTATGGGCGAGATTGCCCAAAACATTTTGTAGAGCAACTAATGATATACATGTCTATTCTCATTATTTTTATAATACTTAAAATAAATTTTTGAGTGCTTTTAGTGCTTGTAAAAATAATTTTCACCACAATTCACTTGATACATGGCTAATCGTCCGTTGTCGACCACCATTGCTACTCACTTCGCTTTTACTATAATATTGTTGGTCTCATTCATCTACTTATCATCATTGTCGATCATCACTATTATTAGTTGTCACTGTTGATATAACCGTTGTAGTTGTTAATGCAGGCTATTACTCCCAATATCAAATGAAAAAATAATGGAAGATTTACATACATATCATATAATTCTTATGTATTTATATATATAATATATAAAGTTAGATATTTATTTATCTAATCATTTTTTACGTTTAAAAGATGGATTTTACTTTTAAAAAGTGAGTGATTATAGTATATTTTGATGTGATATTAAAGATTATGATGTTATATATATATGTAAAAATTGAAATTTAGGTGTTAGATATATAAATACAAAAGAATGATATGGTATTGTATATAAATTTCTAAAAATAATCTATTTTTATGATGTCAAATATATTTTATTTCAAAATAATAATATAAAAAAAATAAAAAAATAATCTTATGAAACTCCTAATAATAAGTTTTAGGTTCAAACATATAAATAATTTGATTTTATTTTATGTATTAAATATATAAATAATAAATAATTATTTAATTAGTATGTAAATTTTATTAAGTTTTTATTGATTGCGGCACTGGGCATGTAGCTTTCTTACAGCTTTTAATCAGTCCCGTCTCTTACATGGATATTTCGTTTAAAAAAAAAAAAACAGGAAAATATATTCTATTTTGGATTTCTTTTTCGTTATCGGAGGTCTCTCTTTTTCTTAACTGTTTGATTTTCGTGACTTCCCTTTGTCATCTTTGGCTAGGCGGAGAAGCTACTCGACGAGTTGTCTGTGCTGCTTCCGTTCTCTGAAACAGGCCAAAAAGCGTCGTTCTGCGGTAAAATCACTTGAAAAATAATGGATTCTATTGAGATTTTTGGTGGGTTTTCGCTGGGGCGGCCTCAGACTCACGCGCATGGAGTGAATACAGTTACCTTTAAACCGTCGATTGCAATGAGCTCCCCGAGCACAAGCTCGAGGAGGAGATGGGGGATTTTTTGTCGAGCGCTAGAGGCGAAATCCCTAGGCGAGCAGGTATTCTCGGAGACTTCATCTGGTAAATCTGACGTCGATTACCTGGGTGAGAGCACGAAAGGGGATTTGAATATCAGGGAAGAGCATTTGGAGGCGTTTGGTGAGTGGCGTAGAAGATCAGTTCCCTATAAGTTTTCACTTGTTGGTTAATTGAGTTTGATAGCGTAAAATGCAACAAGTTAGTATTTCAAATGTGATATGAAGCTTTTTGGCGGGAAGCAAGCTTAATTTACAGTGCACTGCAATTTGGTAATGGCGGAATTGGTTTATAAAAGAGATTAGGACGAATGCATTGACTATGGTTTATGAGAAGTGGCATTGATCTACACGTGACGAGCGGATCTTAAGTTGAATGCATTGATGTGCTACTGTAGAAATCGTTTAATGTAGAAATCGAGGTTCATAAATTTTATTTGCATCCACTTCTTTACCCAAATGAGCTGGATTCCAATTCTTCATCATAAAGCTAGAAACCATAGTGGTTCCCAGAAGTTGCTTGAATATCATTATTTGTAATAGTTTCGTACATGCCTTGTTCATGGCACATGCTTGTTATAAGTGCTGCTTCCAATAACATATACTTTCTTGAAGATATGTTCTATGTAAGTATTAAATGCTATAAAAACCTTCTGGATAATATGCATACTTTTAGTGCTTTTCTGTATGTGCTTTGCTTGAAGATGCTATGTGGTAGTTGCTTAGTGATTATTGATGCAAGTACAAGGGAAGCCATGTATAATACTAGCATAAATATGAATGTAAAGTGCATACGATGCTTTTGTCAGTTTATGGTTCACTTCTTTTATCACCATGGTCAATGAGTAATCGTATTTGACTAGGTATTAAAACAACTAAATGCTGCTATTGCTTGGCTTGGTTATTTTTTTTGACATGCCTTTTGTTCCTTTTCTTAGAAATAATTTTACTAATTCCTGCTTGTACTTAGTTATATTTATATAAAGATAATCAGCCTTTAGTTATTTATAAGGAATTTTACATGCTTCTTGAAACAACTGATGCAGGAGGTTGCCATAATAATAGTTCTTCAACGGTAGTAGTGGGTATTGTGTACAAATTTCAATCTTTATAACACTTGCCATCTTTTTTAGGTATGGATGGTGAGGCAGCTTTGGATGGCCCAATAGAAGAGATAGCCAAGCTTGAAGCCAAGGAAGCTGAGGCACTGCTAAGTGATTTGGGGATTGTGGTAAATTCTATTTTCTGTTAGTTGCCTGTTCCGTGTTTTTTTTTTTTTTTTTTTTTTGGTTTCACAAATTAGCTTTTAGTCTTGTGTCCCTTGTTTACTTTTGTATTCAATCCTCTTCTCATTATAAGTTGCCACTGATTTCAAAATGTGCCTTATATATTAAGAAGATTATCCATGGGACTATAATGGTCATTTTCTATATAACAAAGACCAGGGTTTAATCTTCTATAATTTTGGTTTTACTTGTAAATTTGGCCCACCACTTTACGTGTGGCTTCCTATATCATATGAAAGTTTTTAGTTTCTAGTTGCTTTCTCATTCTTTACATGATGTCAAACTTTGTTGATTAGCATTTTATTTATTCTGATGTATCCAAGTTACTGTTCATCCTAGGTCACTTTATGTACAGTCTACATGAAGCCACACAAGAATTTCAAACAGATAGCACAAGCACAATTCAATGTTGAATTATTTGAAGCATTAGATCATTAATTGCTTTCTTTTTTATTTAACAATAAGCAAATGAAATGGATAAGTTGTCTTTTGTGTTGGGTGCTAATTACAGTGTTTTATCCTTAAGATTTTTTTTTCAATTAATGCTTTGATCCATAGATGAATATTTTACAAATTCACACATCTTCATCAAAACAAATATACTCTTGTTTCATCTCATATGGTGAAACTGATTGCAGGAACCCTTTACAAATAGGCACTCTGCACATGGCATATTCTGTAGCAGGACATTGAATCTCCGGTCAATTAGTGCGATTGGTTATGATATGGACTATACATTGATTCACTATAATGTGATGGTAAATTTTAAATCCTTGTGTGCTTGCTATTCCCAGTAATATTACTTTCCATATTATTCTAGTGTTATACTATTTTAGTCACAATGATGGAATTGCAAACAATATCTTCTTTCCTTTTGCTACACATGCTCTCCCCAAGCATATAAAACTACCAAAGAAGAAGAAAGATAAGATCGACAACTTGGAAGATAGTCTATGAGGAGTAAAATAATTATTTTCTTAAATAGTTTTGAATTCTTGATTTAGATGGATGTATTCATTTTCTTTTTCCCTAAATGTTACTGAGTAGGGCATTATGAGGACTTTCCTTATTATTGTTGCAACTATAATCTTGTTTAGATAAGTAAACATCCGGTAATAATAGTAGTTTTAAATATTGTTCCTTGATGGATAAAGTTTTTCTTCTTGAAAGCCATAGTGCACACCGTTATGGTCTTATAAGAAATTATCATCTTTCCAAATAATGCTATTAACAATAACCCTTACTCAAAATTGCTCAAACATAACTTGTCTTTATTGAGTCGTTTTGAGCTCCACGCTAGACTCAAAATCATTTTGGAGGTAATTTTAAGTTAGACCTAAGTTTATTTTATATAATGTTTAATGTATAAAAAACATATAACATAAGAATCAATTTTGAGTTGAATTAGAAATCATGAATTTGGGTCAAAGTTAGCTTGAATAAAGTTTGGATTTTGCTTAAAGAAGGTATCAAATTTTTTAATTATTTGACCAGTCAAAATCACAAAAACTCAACTTATTATTAACTATGGTTATGTATTTCAATCTTTTCCTGGTTAGCACACATTTGATATTTGATATAAAAAATTTGATTTTGGTGAAAGAAGAATAACAATCTATCTTAATTTTCAAGATTCCAATTAGGGAGATTTTCTGAGTTATTCACTATTCGAAAGGCATTTTGTAGGTCTAGCGACTGAGTGTAAGTGGATACTCTTTTAGAGAGCCATCATCCAATTCTTAATATTTCTGTGATCATATCTGAGTTTGCTCTTATAGAATTTCTATGTATTGCTGATAGCTTCACTGACATTCTTGCAGGCATGGGAAGGGCATGCATATGATTATGGGATGGCAAATCTTGAGAGTATGGGATTCCCAGTAGATGATCTTAAATTTGATCCTAACTTGGTATGTTTGAATAGACATGGGGGGAGGTCGATTGTAGCTTTTGCATTCCATGCTTAATCTTAATTTTATTAAGTTCTTCTATCTTGGTTGTGCAAATTGGCACAAGTCTGACTCCAAATAGTTGGGATTAGACTAATGTTGATGATCACAAGTTTCTTCTATCTTTATCACACAAGAAGTTATTAGAGAATTGTGCAATTTTGATAGCCACTTGTTTGAAATTGGGTCACTCAAACTCTTTCTTTGATATACTCATATTGTCTTGTACAGGTTATTAGAGGTCTCGTTATGGACAAGGAGAGAGGTAACTTGGTCAAGGCTGATAGATTCGGGTATGTAAAAAGGGCTATGCATGGTACCAAGATGTTATCTACTAGATCTGTAAGGTGTGCCAATGATACAATCTCTCTTATTCTTAACTGTCTTCAGCATTCCTTGTGTTATCCTTAGGCCAATATTCTTTTATGATGATAGTTCTCCTGTATGATAGTGAGATTTATGGGAGAGAACTGGTTGATCTGCGTAAGGAAAGTCGATGGGAGTTTCTGAACACCCTGTTTTCTGTCTCTGAAGCTGTCATGTATATGCAGGTTATCTGATTATTCTATCCCATGAATTTATAGTTTTAATCTTCATATTATGGCTGCTGAATAGCTTATTCGGTTGGAGCAGCTCCTATGCCGTTACATATGTGTTGAATGATCATGTTAGATTGGTGGCGGGAATGATATTTATATAAGATAGTGAGAAATTAATTTATGTTGTTTGGGGTGTATATTTATGAACACAAGATGCATCAATCAGGAGGGCAGATGGAATAAATGTATTAGGAATTGAAAAAAAATGAATAGACTAAAGGTAAGAAAACCATGATCTCCAAAAAAAAAAAAAATTGTGAAATTTAAAGGCTATCACCTCTTATAGCAATCAACAAGAATGAATGAAGAAGAATTCATAAAGCAAACTTAAATAGGAAAAGGTTTACAGTAATGGAATGATGATTATATTTCTTATATATTCTGATTATTTTTTTAGTAAAATGCATTTCTATGAAATTGAATGAAGTGTTGAATGCTATTTTCTCTATATCATATTTTCTTTTTTTGAAGCATGCTTAATCTCCTGTTTGTGCTTTATTGAAATCGATAGCCCTAGATTCTGTCCAGCTCTCTTGCTATCCACCTCTCTACCTTGCCAACTGCCCTTGGCCAACGCCAACCTTTATGCTTCCTTCCAGCAAGCCAACCATTCTTTCTTCTTTCCATGTGTGATTAGTTTCCATCTCATTAATTCATATGATCATTGTTGCCACCTTATCAATTCATGGGTTGTTCTATTGTAATTAAATAATGTAAATTTTATGGCTAAATTCTAGCCACTATAATGCTGTTTTGGCATGGTCTTTGGTGCCCTAAAGAGTAGTTGGTGAGGAATGTTGTGAAGCCTCAACAATGGTATCTTATGGATAACACTATTGGCTGTATTAATTTAAGGTCGATGGGTTACAAGGGTTGATGATGATATATGTGAGGGTAGCCAATTGGTTGCAATATTTGGAATCTATTGACCTGGGTTGGTGAGATCAAGGGCGATTGAAGATTTAATGAATATAGTATGCGATTGGCGTGGTTAGCATAGAAGCTAGCAAGGTTAGGCTCAATTAATAGGAGTTTAGGTGGAAAGAAGCCTTAATAGAGCTGGAGTTTGTTGATCAGAGCTTGTGGCTGAATGTTCTGTATAAATGGATTGCTTTGATAGAGAGAAAAAATGGGTACATAGCATATTAATCAGTTAGCTCAAAATAGTATATATGTGTATCCCACATATAAATATAAATGGACCACTAATCAATTAGCCTTTGTATGAGCTGTAGTTTGTTGACCAGAACATATTACCTTTTTGCTTCTACCCCCATAAATATTCTCAACTGACTCCCACAACCCCACGCTCGGCCACAAACTCGCACTTGCCCAGCTTATGTTGTAATGCTGACCCCCACTTACATTTAAAGCATTCCAATGAATGTATGCCCGTCCTAGGCTCATAAGGTGAACCTCACTCTCACCTAAGGCTTTCTAATGGTTGTAAGTCTCACCAATAGGGCATACTTATAGTAATAAGCATCATCTAAGAGTCCGTCACGCGCATTTCCTCAGGTGGTTCCCATAGCTGCAGCCGTTGTTTCCCCATTTGGTCTCAGAAACGCTGATCCTTGCTGGTCAAGTGAAACGTCTTTCCCTAAATTACCCTCATGCGGGTGAAGCAGACGGTGTCGTGCTCTTTCTTTCCGTCCTACCCAAAGTCTCCAACCCTTTCTTCTTTCCTTCGGCGACTCAAAGTTCTAAAACCCTTGATGACAAAGAAGAGGTGAGGAAATAGCGGCAATCATTGTAAGGCATGGACATCGACGGAATACGTTTGAGCATCATGAGAGTTTGCGAGAAATGGCTCGAAAAATGAGTGAACTCCTTTAAATCCTAAAAATCCCATTAGTTTAATTTGTGTTCAGTGAGGCGTTAATAGTATTTGAGTAAATGTTATAAAAATGAACTCCTTTGAAATTCTTACGATAAAGTATTTAATATGTACTGGTACGCTTTGTGTATTATTGATATTTTTTGAAATAGTAGATGATTCTATAATCTTAAATGCTATTTTTAGCTTTTTTGCATTGTTATACCAACTGTTAAACTTTTTTTTTCTTAATTTGATATGTATCATATAAGTACTATAGTCTATAGCAGAGTAGATCTTTTTTACATTATTGATATGTATCAATATCATCATTGTTTTGTTGGTGCTATGAAATTATTTTATATAAATCATCTTTTTGTTTGTGATTATCACTAATTAATATTATTAAAAATGCTAAATTATATTTAAATTGCTGCAGATTTTATACATCATATTCTTTTTCAAATTTTTTTCAACTCATATGTTTATAGGGATATTTTAGTCATTTCTGTACAAACAGTTGCAGCACAGCAGATTCTGAACTGAGTTTTCCAAACAGAATCACAACTTCAACAACAATAACTTCCCGCTGTGGGATCCGAAAATTCGCCACCGACCTCTTTCAGAAAAGAAAAGAGTTGTTTAAGTGTCGGTGATAATTTCAGAAGGCAGATGAATAATAGATAAGACCTAGATTTCGTTTCATTTGGTGAGAATTTTTTATATCTGGTTACAGTTTTCTATAAAGCTATAATTAATTACCTCTCGAGACTATTAAATTTAGTCGATGAATCGTTAAAGAACGAGTATATAATTGCGTGAGTGGAGTTTAGAACTTATGAAATTTATTATTTTAACTTAAAATTTTTGTGGAATGATGGCGCCGTCTGATCCATAGTTCCGTCAAGTCGTGGTCCCCGATCATTAGTCGGAGTGTCGACCGGCGTGAAGGATCCTGTCGTGACATGATTACGTCGTCAGTGTCTTGTAGACCGGGGTGGGTTGTCAGGGATAACTATAAGTCGGCCTTAACGTAAGCTTTCAACCAAAATCATTCTACATTTCAGCATTTCAAAAGAAAGTCGTTGAACATACTGGTGCGCGTGGTAATTTAGTAATTAATGTCATATCGCCGAACCACGGGAGGCAAGCCATTTATGATATAGCTCCGAAACCATGAGAGGACACGGAGCCTCCTTACGAGCTTTAGAATATTTGAGTGTGAAGATAGTTATGCATTGATTTGACATCGCTGTGGAAAAGTTCTTAATTTGTCATGCGGAGGGTGGATTGATTTTTTTTTTTAATTTAAATAATTAATTTTACTTTTATTTATATTTTGTTATTTTTTGAATTTTGATCGTTTTATGATTGATTTAAATTTTGATATCATTTATCATTAAAATTTTAATTGTAGTTCTTACCGATGTGGTAATATCAATCGATAGGCGCTTGTCTGCTACGTGTGATTTTCTGAGGATGGTCTAATTCGTTGTCAAGAATATAATCCTTCAAAACACTTGCTGTACATGGGGATGGGTTTGTGACTTTTCTTCTGAGTTTGAATTTCGAAGTATGTCGATTGATTCATATTTTGTATTACACAATTAACTAGGATATTATTCATTCAAATTCTTATAATATCACATTTTTAGGTTTTGTTGATCCGGTCAGAAGATAGGGATGTATAAGCGTATGTCCTTTGTATTTGACTTAGTAATTACTTCACACGTATGAATATCTTCTTTTGAAAATCGCATGACGCATTGTCAGTTGAAGTTTATATGTCAATTTTGATTTTGAGTTTTATTAACGGGACGGTCAGAAACCCTAAGTATAGATTCTTTATATTTAACTTAATAATTACTCAATACGATTATATCTTCTTTTGAAAATTGCATGGACATTAAGATGTCCGATGTTGAAGTTCGGTGTCAATTTTGATTTTTTGAGTTTTATTACGGCCGGTCAGAAGAAACCGGAAGTATATCGTCTATCTTATCTTATCTTCATATATGTTTGCATTTCAACATACATACGATATCTTCTTTTAAAATGTTGTATGGACATTAAATGTCAGTTGAAATGTATAAATGATTGTTTAGTTTATTTTGATGCGATATTTTTGGGTTTTGTTAACTTGACCCTCAGAAACCCGGATTATGTAACATCTTATTTGAGCCAAAATCCCCTTTTATGTCAATCGAGGTATGGATTTGAAATAATAATCTATTTTGGAGGTCTATCAATCGTGAAGTAAATCTAAAATAGATATAGCGTTATTTTGGCCAAAAATCCTCTCATTAACAAAATCAAGAAGAGAATGAAATAAATCATTTTGAAGGCGATATGATCAAATATAAGGTAATGCCTAAAATGAATTTAAACTGATTTAATAGAACTTTCTTTATGTGCAAATCGAAAAGATAAAGGGATGAAATAAATTATTTTTTGAGGCATTTTATCAAATGTAAGGTAATGAGCTTAGAATGAATTTAGACACTTAATTTGGTTCCCTTTCTTATATGAAACATCGTAAATGAAATAAATCATTTTTTTGAAGGCTATATGATCAATCACCCATAGCATTTTTTTTTTTCGATAAGGGAAGGAGAAGATAAAGATATGAGTAGATGTATGTCATTTAAGAAGTGGGTTAATTAAAATTCACATCCTTCACATCTGTCAGTGAGTTATCATTAAATTTATTAAGAAGATATATGAAGAGTTTATTTTCAAAGAGTGATAAAGATCATGAGGGCATGCGTGTCCGTGTATGTGCGCGATAATGACATTAAATTAGATGATTTTGCTGCGTCGACATGTGGTGCATGTATCGATCGTAGAATAGATACAAGAGGAGAGGGTTGGGAAGCTTATAAATAAGAGGGATTTCTTTCACAAAATACCTACATTTACTCTCCTTTTCTCCCTCTCCACAAGTTTAAGTTCTTTCTTGCAGGGTTAAGTTGTGTCACATATATTGTGAGTTTCTTTTAGCTTGACTCTTTTATTTTATTTTATTTGATGTCTTTTTTTTTATAAGTATATATATTACACTGAGTTTAATTTCATGTGTCTCCCTTTTTTTCTTATGTCTCGTGGATATGTAAATCCATGGTGGGAATGACAAAAAAGTAGATGTATGAACGCGTAATATCAACAATGTATTGTATTTCAATTAAATAGAGTCTGGGTGGTCCAATACATCATCGTAATGATTGACGAAAATACTGCGTGATATAGAAATTTACACATAAGCGTTTATATTAACCACTTTACTTTCTGAATGGGATATCTTTCATTATATAAAGATTGAGCGTAAGTATTCATATATCAAAAGCATTTTAAATGATATGTTAACTTAACATTTCATCATTTCTTTCTATCTCCAATTTTTTTTTAAAGAAAATTTGACCTCCGGCGTCATCCCCGTAAGAACGGAGGAGCCCACGCCAGGTAGTACTGGTACACCGGTAAGATTTATTTGCCCACCACGCCAAGAAAGGCGTGCATGGGTTACATCAAGATTATTTCGTCTTTGGGAACAACGCGAGCAAGTCTTTATCATCGCGTTTTCGCGCGTTGGAACGCGTGAGCAATCTTATCATAGTTTCCCCGGAACGAACGATGAGCGGTGCTTATCGCAGCAAGTATTTCACGCGTTGGAACAACGCGTGAATGACTTATTACAAGTTTCGCCGCATTGGAACGATGTGAGCGTCTTATAAGCGGCGTATTTCGCCGCGTTGGACGCGTGACATATCTTTATTACTGGTTTCCGTGCGTTGGAACGATGTGAGCGAATTATAAGATATTTATGGCGTTGGAACAACGCGTGAGCAGTCTTATCACAAGTTTCCGCAGCGTTGGAAAATGTGAGCGGGTGCTTATAAGAAGATATTTCCGCCGTTGGAACGCGTGAGCAACTTAAAAGTTTCCCGCGTTGGAACGATAATGAGCATTATAAGCGTATTTTCACGCAATGTGAGCAGATTCTTCACTTTTCCGGCGTTAACAATGTGAGCGTCTATCACAAAATATATTTAGAAACTTGCGTTTGCATATGTATATATTTTGCATACTTAAACAAGACGTAGCGTCTGTATAGCGTCATTTTTAAATATTTCACGAATTTTGCATTTGAAACATTCAAATAGCAAGTAACATATAAGCTTTTAATCACATGTAAGCACATTTCCATTCTTCTCATTTTGAATATAAAGAGGAAATACCATTAGCATTAGTATTAAGAAATGTGCAAGTCTTTAGGTATTTCATTCTCTTTTGCTTAGCAATTCAAAGGTGACAAATATAAATCATGTTTTGCCATGATAGTTGTTTGAAAGTAATATTTGATTTATCATAGGATGAAACAACTAACTCTATTTAGTAGATATAAATCAGAATTTTCAATTCAACAAAAATATTTGTTTCATGATAACATGATTTATTTACTACATTCCCTAGACATTGCCAAATGATAGAAAAGTCAAATAGAAATGAGAAAAATCTCATGGGAATCACAACCCCACTTTATCGTTTCAGGCCAACATCAACATAGGATTAAACCCATGAGTAATACAAATATCCTTGCTCTCTTTCCCCTTCTTCCCTAAATCAAGAGAAAGAAACAAGCATTACATATCAATGAAAGTAAGCTTTCAAAGATGACATCATATAAGCTAATGAGATTAGGATTTCAATATCACAACAAGCTTTCATAATTCAAGAGCAAGAAAAAGGCATAAAACAGTGTATCTTGTATGATTTCAGCCTCCAAATACTCATGGACAGCAAATCAATTCATTTTTCCCTTAGGTAAAAATATTTTCATCGTGCATTTAGACAACAAAATGATCTCTTAGGTAAAACCAATTTCAGCAATTTTCCCATATGCATTTTTCAAAGACATACTTACTAACTAATGAAACAATACAATTTCACTTGATAATAGAAATTTCAACAAGATAAATGCATAGATATCCATAGAACATATAAGCATCATGATATTAGGCTGGGATTTAAGCCATGCAATAATTTGAAAACCCTCTTTTAATTTTAGATTTCAATCCAATCATGTGCAAGAGGCATAATATGTACCATTTCTCTAAATCAATTTTGAGCAAGACTAACAAATGAAATCTATAGAAAGCGAAGCAATATAATATTTGGGCCATACATTATCCCTATTTTCAAGAAGCTAAATATCCAATCCATGAATAAAATGAGATTTGGGCCATACATCATCCCAAATCCCAAAACTCTTAGCATAATCCAAGCATAAAATATAGCATATTTAGCAAAACCCTAACTTCCAAAGAAACTTAAATGCATAAGAACAAGCTTAGTCGAGAGAAACCTGAGGTTTCAATGCTAAGAGGAGGAAAGGGGTTTACTAGCTCAGAAGATCGGCCTCGGCCAACTCGATCGTTCGACTTCCACTGTGTGGACGGAAGAAGGAAAGGAGTCTTTTGGGAGCAGAAACGGAAGGAGAAATCGAGAGCAACGAGAAAGTCTGTAATGAGGAAATCGAGAGCAGAAGAGGAAATGTCGTAGAGGAAGGAGCGTCGTGTCGGGGTATCTGGCCTAGAGCCAATCAGACAAGGCAAGAGAAATCACTCGAGAGAGAGGAAAGCGAGGCGGAAAAATGAGAACATGAAGAGCGAAGGGAGGATCATGAGAGAAAAAGAGATAACCTTTCGCTTTCTACTCATGAATTACTGAACAATGTGATAATAGATTAATTAAAAGATTAAAATTAAAGATTTAATATAATTATTAATATTATTTTATGTGATATTAATTTATGTAATAAATATAAGGTGTCAATTTTAAGTGTTTTGATGTCGAAACCGGATCAATTTATTGATGAGTCGTTTGAGCAAAGTCGGTGGTAGAAATTAGGTTTAAATTATCGTTCGGCATTGATCGGCGTTCATTTTCAATCGGGAAGGTCGTTTGATAAATTTCGATGTTTTGACGCCGATCAATTTCTAGCGGAGGTCATTGGACGTTGTGGCTTCCGACTTGATGTGCGCAATTTCATTAAAATTGATTTTAATTATTTGATCGACCATTAATTGATTTGATATTTTCTCATTTAATTAATTTTAATATTTTCGATGCATTGCTCGAATTTTTCAAATCGAAGTGAATTTAATCGATTTCGATCGCGATTAGGGGGATTCAACATCTATGTCATTTATTTAATTTTAAATGACACATAGTTGTAGGTCAACACCTTTCTACCTTCTGGTTTCTGGCATTTGCTTGCCCCAAACAGACCCTAAATCACCAAGTTCTTGGATCACTCTACCTGAAAGATAAGATCATAAAATCCACTAACTAGGCAAACTTACAAAGTAAGTTTAACCTAAACAACCCAATAGACACTTATATATCTACCTTGATCTACTTGGAATTCTTGGGATGAGGCAACCCATGATTGCTAATCAGTTCCCTGAACATCATGGCTAATAGCTCTCTGATGTTGGTAGGCTAGGAATAATGGTATTCTCGGGACAATGATACTATGGGATCTTGATTGGGACTACTTCCATTTATCCCAGATAGTCATCCACACAATGTCACTAAATAGCAATTCTCACACAAGAGTAGCACTTATATCAAACCTTAATCAAGAGGTGCCTTAACTACAAAAAGAGGGGTAAATAACTATGGTTGTTTGCATTAACAGTAAGCAGAACTCAGATCTAAATAAATCATAATATAAATATTAGGAGAAATCTGATTGAATAAAAGTAAATCTACCTCATTGAGAATGAACTTTTAAAATCTTAGATTACCAAGATTCAGTTGTTTCTTTTGAGTGATCATTCTTTCAAAAAGAGACAATGTTGTGGTTATAACTATTGATTGCCATTCCTTTCTTTGTGGTAGAAAAAAACTAAGAGGTAAACTAATGTTTTAGCAGTGCTGAGTGTATGAGTGGTGGTAAGATTGCGGTGTAAGTGGTGGGGTGAGGCATTGTAGCACCATAGGATTGACCATTGTGATCTATGTCAAACTATCACTTTGAGGGAGGTGGTACCTCCTAATGATGGAAAAGAATCCTACTTGAAGAAAAAGAAAGGACACATGGAAAGTAGTGATCTGTCAAACTAACAAAGGTCATAATTATGAGAAATTTTTTATTGACGATTGGGCCAATATGCTTGAGTATTCTCCTTCGTTGCTCCATTGTTAGGTTGAGTTGTATCCAAATACATATATTATTATATACATACATTTGTGCTTGAAGATATTTATGCTCATACATTTCATACTATCATATATCTACACGTACATGTGGACATGCCAAGGCATGTGCATACTATGTTCGGGTACTTTGTTGCTGTGCAATGTGATGGATTAATGGGCCTGCATCCATGTTTTTGTGGATACATCAGTACATATGCGTACGCATGTCTGCACATGTTTGTAGGTGTGATGCAATTGCATTTACATGCCATCACACATGTGTGCATGCTCACATCATAAAGTCTTACAAAGCCTTAATATAATTTTAATTTGTATCAGCTACAAACATGAAAGAAAAAAAATACTGGATCATATGATGAATACAAAAATTATAGGGTCTATAATTGGGTTTTGCAATTTTTTTCCTTAAAAAGATATGTTTTTCTGTAACCCCTCATCAAATATCCATTGCAGTTTCATATTCCAAGATAAACATCACTTTTGTAACAACTGGCCATCTGTGCTACTTAAATATAAAAATGTAGTCTATTGGACTGAATTTGTACCCGACACACTCATGTTATAATTGATGGTTAATCATTTTGTCCTTTAGTCCAGATGGTTGACAGGTTGGATCAAGGAACTATGCCTGTGGATCTTGGACCACTTGACTATAAGGGGCTTTTCATGGTAATATGCTGCAGTTTAATCAAGAAATATAGTGGTTTTTGGTTTCATGTTAACATTAATATTTCATTCTTGCAGGCAGTTTCTAAAGCTCTGTTCAGAGCACACGTGGAAGGCCAGCTTAAGGTACTTTTTCCAAAATACTATGTAATATATTTTTTTCCCTGGATGGAGGTCATTAATATGATATTTGTTCAGAGTGAGATAATGGCTGAGCCAGAGAGATTTGTTGAGCCTGATCCTGAACTTGCATTGGCTCTTTTAGATCAAAAAGAGGCTTGTATCTGTCTTTTTCATTCAATTTCTTTTCTCTTTTTTTATTTATTTTTACCTTCTGCATGATTGCTTTTGCTGTAGGCTGGAAAAAAATTATTGTTAATCACCAATTCTGATTACCATTACACAAACAAAATGATGCACCATGCATTCAATAGGTTTCTCCCTAATGACATGGAATGCCGAGATCTTTTTGATATGGTGAGTGAAGTAATGGTCTTTTGGATAAATTGACTTGTAAATGGCCTCAGTTTACTTTTTTAGCGTGTATTTATGGATTGACGAGGAATTGCTCAGGGTGGAGTGGCATATGAGTGCCTTGTCAAAACTTTTTATTCAGCTTAATGGTTTGTAGAAATATTGCAGGTTATTGTCTCTGCTAGGAAACCTGAATTTTTCCAGATGTCACACCCTTTATATGAAGTTGTCACAACTGATGGATTAATGCGTCCATGCTTCATTAATAGGCACATTTCACGGATAAAACATTTATATTTCTATAAATTTAAAGCCTCCCCCCATTTAAAAAAATTATACAATCTTATCATCTTAATAAATGTTATCTGAATTAGGAAAATTGCTTTACTAATTGATATAATTTCTATATAATTTCAGTTTCTAGGCGATAACTTTCTATCGTCGTTTAATTGGATTATCTAGATTATGTCTATGAATATAATTGATTAGTTGATTACACTATGTTTATATAGAAAAGAAAAGCTTCATCTTGGTTTTATACTGTCATGTCTGCTTGAGAAAAAAAAAATAATCAACAAACAATCAATCATATGTGAGGTAAGTATCATAATTTAAGATATTATCATTTTAATATAAATTTTACTTTTATCACCCATTACTCATTTATTGAATCAAAACTTACCATTTATTCCTCAAATATTATAATAATCTATCATTCTCGTAAATTAATACTTTATTAATAATCTAAATATAATCATTCTACATCTAATTCAAATATTCTCAAAATAGAACATAAAATAAAAGCTATATGATCTAGCGTTCATATCCAAGAAGATAAACTATTTATTTATGTAAAATCATCATCTTCTATCAAAAAGTCAAAATTTATACATTTTATCAAAAGTAAATTTTTTCTTATCTACATTTACTTTAACTGCTTCATACCCTTCATTTTAATGATTATTTTCTTAATTATTCATATACTAAAATATTAAGTGTTAAAGTTCTTAATATATCATTAATTGATTATCATCTGCTAATTCATAATCAAATAATATAAATACATTTCTTTATAATATAACATTTATTTTAATATAGGTTCTAAATTTAATTTTTCTATTTTTTTTTAACAAAATTAATTGAAATCTTAAGATTAATATATGTAATTTCATCTAACTTATCTTATTCCCAAATTAACGTATTGCTGAAAATCAATAAAAATTAAAGTTTATAAATCCTAATTTGAACTTGAAATACACTAAATCAAAATTAATAACATTAAAATCAGAATTTCTAATTAAACATATAACTAAATTTGCTTACCTCTTTCTTATTTCCTCTCGTTTCTAGTCACGCCGGCTTTACCAGTCGGCTTCTTCCCTTTTCTTCCTCGATCGACGGCACACGGATGGCTCCGGCAGCTCAAAGGCGGCGTCAATGGACTCACAACTAAGTACTGTCCTTATCCTTCGGTAGTCGACGCACGTCTTACGACGTCTCGGTTTTTTTCCTTCCTCAGGCGACGACGTTCGAGGGTTATAGTGCAATTCCTCTTTCTCTTTCTCCCGTTTCCTCTCTATGTTTTTTGGTGGTTCGGTTTCGTTTAAACCGATTTGTTCTTACATTGTATCGCTGGTTTATTTTTTATTATTCTAAGTTTCGGGTTATTACAGTCACAACTGATGGATTAATGCGTCCATGCTTCATTGCACATTCAGGTAATTAAATATCGGTTTTATTTAACTTAGTTCTGTTGTAAAACATTTCATTTCATTCTATAATGTGCCACTGCCCCCATTTTTTTGTATTTGAGATGATGAACATTTGCAGTAATCATTAATTTATTCCTTTATCTAGAACGAGTTTAGTTGACCAATAGTTGCTTTTTATCTGCAACATCCTTGCATTTTATTATATTGAATTTCTGTATTATGCGTGCTTTATCTAGGTATCTTTTCAGGGTTGTCCTTAGTTGTCTTTATGATTGAATTTCTTACAAATCTAGCTTCATGTGTTTATACTAGTTACACTTTTTGGCGGCAAAGAGCCATTCCTTCTCTAACCTCTATCCAAGGACCCACTGTCATGACTTGGCTCGAAGGTTTGGAATTATCAAGACAAGAATGAATGGTCGGACGGTAAAATTTTTATTTAAGTTATTTTCTCAATTTTAATATAAATTTTAAAACTACCACTAAAGTGAAAGAGCCATAAATTTATTCTAAGTCAAATATTATACATATCTATTTCTCGTGCACCACATCGACTAAATAATCTTTCTTCTTTCACTCATTTTAATTCAAACTTTATTCTGAAAAGTTAGATAAAAATATAATAAGCTATTAACAACTAGAGAATACTCATACCTCTAAACTACAATAACATAATGAAAAAATAATCTACACCCTAGTTAAATATAATCAATTAGTATACAATCGAGTAAAGTTTATGTCTAAGCATGATTCTTTCAAGAAGGTTTAGTATATTTTATTACATAGTATAATATTCTTTCTTGTCTATATCGTTTACATCCGTCATAGGACCTACCGTTTTAAGTTGTACTATTTAAGATATTTCAATATCAATAATCTTTTCTAACCTTTTCATATATGTGCATGATCTTAGCGTCAAACTAGTACAAAGGGTAAAATTTTACATTGAACTAACATTCTATGTAATTGATGAGATCCATATGTTTTCATTTGCATTCAATATTTTTTCATATAAAGTTTAAATAAACTTTAAACATTGAAATTTTTGGATACGTTTCAAAATAATCAATATTCAAAGGACAATTAGGGAAAATATTGTAATAACAACCAATGCAGATATATCTATGGTATTACAAACAAGTAGTTTTGAAGAAAACAACATCATAAATTAGAAGTATGAGTACTTACCAAAAGTCTTGATCTTTGATAACCTAGCTTAGCTTTTATTCTAATTTGTACATGTCGATTCAACCTATGAATTATAAATAATTTTGAAATCATATAATTTATTTATAAGTAATTTAAAACTTAGTTTCATTTTGCAATACATATATAATCTAACTATAATATTATTACTACATTATAATTATCACATAACTACTTACGTAATATTCATTACATTTTTTAATTTCTATAATAAGCCAATCAACATTCTTTATAAACTCAACCTATATAACTCAATATTTAAGTTTGTTTAATATTAAGAAATATTCATGCTTATTAAATTGTTTTACATAATTGTATCACTTATTAATATGTTATTTCATTTAAATAGAAATAATATATTTATAGTTGATCTATTATCAAGTATCTTTAATTAATATTTACCAATTGTCATTACAACTATTCAACTCTCCTTAATTTTGATTTAATTTAAATCATTTTCAGTTTGCACAATTAATTTATATTTTAATTACCATATTAATATTTAACTACTAAATAGACTTTGAACAACTTAAATAGCTTTAAGTAATATTATCTATTTCATATATATTAATTTATCATTTAATATGCTCTTTCCTACAATTAAAATATGAGATAATCATTTACATTTCCAAATCCAATTTATTCTTTCTCATAATGATTTTAACAATTCCTATATAATTCTAAATGTAAATTAAGCATGAGATAATAAAAATAAAAATAATAGTATACATCTTAATCTACATTAAAGGAAAGAGGAAAAAAACCTAAATTTTAGTATCAATGCCAAATGATAGTTGTTTGTTTCGAGATTGGCCGATCAACTATTTGATTGTATACAATTTTCCTTGCTTGGTTATGCGTTAAAACCTGCATCTAAACCACTCAAAATCTTTTTCTTTAAATCATGGCTGCTATCTTACTACCTCGATGTCATTCGCAAGCTCGGCCCGACATCGATCAAACAAACATTTTATATAATTTCCATCCCATCCATTTGTTTTTTTTTTACCTTTTTATAAAAAATGAAAGCTTGAATTTTTTGAATTTTTTTTATACAAGATTTCAATCTTCCCAATTACAAAAATTTCATCTTAATTTATAAATCATAACTCAATAAATTTTTTCTTGCATAAATTATTTGTTATATACTATCCTCGATCAATAATGTTAAACATTGCTACAATATTATAACTCATAATAACGAATAACCAAACAAATTGAGCATCAATATCCATGATATATAAACTACTACAAGCAAAATAAATCATATTAGTTAACAATGACTGCAATCATTTTCAATATCATTTCCTTAATATTGTTTTGGTACTTTCTGAGTGAGGCATAAACTCTTTGAATATTTTGTTAACTCAAAGTTAGAATTAGCATCAATTCCATTATCCTTTATTTATCTATCCTCTTGAAGGAGGTCCACTTAATTTTTGTTCTCGAAGTTTTTTTATCAAGTGTAGAGCAATATTTTTGCTATATGCCTATGTTATGACACCAATAATAGTGTTAGACCGATAATGATTCTTACACTTCTTTAGTTCTATAGTCCTACTAATTGCACCATTGTTAACCCCACTTGAGATAAACTTGCTTCTTCCAATTAGAACCATTTGATTGAGTGACATGATCACTTTCTTCACTACTTCTTCTCTTATGCAATTCTTTATGCTTCTTAGTGATTTGCAAATCAATTTCTCCATTCTAGCTCTCTCAATCAATTTGAATAATTATTTATCCCTAGGCACCAGATGTCTAATCATATCTTTTAATTAGGAGAAAACCAGCACTTCTTACTGGAGATTAAGGTGCATACCTAAATAATGTGATGAATTTCGTTACTTCATGACTGTCTTCTCTCCTTACTTAATGAATTTATCTTGCATTTGCCTTGTGCGAAGAGGCACAAACACACCTCTAAATAGCTCCACGAAATCTTCCCAATTAACTATTTGGTTTGGTATGTCACCTAACCTATCTTGATGTTGGCCTCACCACCACCTTTTAGCTTCTCCATCGAATGCAAAAGTAGCCAATGACACATTTCTGTCATCCAGGTAGTACATATTATCAGGATCTTCTCAATATGTAATAGCTAATTTTCAACTGCAATTGGCCATTTAGTTCCCTTGAATAGTGGCGACTTCAAATCTTGAAACATTTTAATATTTATCCATAATAACAACGCCGCTAATTCCATTAGATTGGCTTCTTGAGTCTTGAATCAATTTGAGTCATAGTTGTCTTCATGGTCAAGATGTTGGTGTTTTCGATAATATTGGGTGGTATTCCTCCTCATCACATTTTGGTCTTCCATCTCCTCGAGAATATCCATATGCTTGAAATATATAAAATAATATTATCTAGTTAAATTATCCTAACTCAAATTCATAAAAAGCTTATTTTTATAGTTATCCTAATGGCTCTTTTTTAACATTAATTAACTCAACCTTGCTCTCACTTTTGTCATGACTTGACCTAATGGTTTGGAACAAATGAATGGAGAGTCGACATTTAAAATTCATTTTAGATGTCTTAATTTCAATATAAATTTTAAAACTACTACCACTAAAGTGAAAAGCCATAAATTTACTCTAAATCAAATATTATAAATAACCGCTCTCTCATAGTATCCGTTGACGGTAAATGGTCTCTCTTGTTTCACTCATTTTAATTCAAACTTTATCACTGAAAAAGTTAGATAAAAAATTAAGCTATTAAAACTAGTGAATGCTCATACCTCTAAACTACATTAACACAATGAAAAAAAATGCATGCCGGTTAAACATAATCAATCGATGATCAAGTGATAGTTTATATCCATCAAGAAGATTTAACATATTTTATTGTACAGTACGATATTTTATCTTGTTTATATCGTTTATATTTATCATAGGAGTCATCATCTAAAATTATACTATTTTGAATACTTTAATATCAATATCCTTTTCCATAACCTTTTTCAAATATGTGCAAAGGTATCTTAGCGTTCCCAACTAGTACCATAAGTGAGTAAAACTTCATCCGGCAACATGCACAAACAAACATTTTATATAATTTATGACATTCATTTGTTTTTATTTGCATTCAATACTTTTCTATAAAATATAAAGCTTGAATGTATCTTAGAAAATTTTAAAACATATATTTCAATATGACAAATATTCAAAGAACATCTAAATAAGGAGAAATATTACAGTAACAATCAAAGCAAATCTATTTATGATATTACAAACAGACAGTTTAGAAGAACACAATATTATTATTTTAATTTATAAGTATGAGTACTCATTGAAAGTTTTGATTTTTTATAATATGTAGTTTTCTTGCTAACTTGTCTACACATCACATATTCAACTTATGAATCATAAATAAATTTTAAATCATATAATTTATTTATAATTGTAACTTAAAAACCTATATTTGATTTGCAAAATATTTATAATCTAACTACAATATTATTACTACATTATAATTATTGCATAAACTATATGTATAATATTCATAGCATTTTTTTCCTATAATAGGCTAACCAACATTCTTTATAAATTTAACCTATATAACTTAATATTTTAAGCTTACTAAATATATCTTAAGAAACATTCATGTTTATTAAATTCTTTTTAAATAATTTAATCTCTTATTAATATTTTCTTTCATTTAAATAGAATTAATATATTTATAGATAATCTTTTATCATATATCTTTAACCACTATTTATAAATTGTTGTTAAACCTATTGAACTATTCTTTAATTTCTATTCAATTAACATCATCTTCATTTTGCACAATTAATTTATATTTAAATTACCATTTCGTTAAATATGCTCTTTTTCCTACAATATGAGGTTAGCCGTTTACAGTTTCAAATCCAATTTATTCATGAGGTTCTTCCTCATGTTGATTTTAACAATTCTATATAATTAAAAATGTATAATTAAACATGAGATATGTAAGAGAAAATTTAAAAACAAAAGCATCCATTTTAATCTAACGAAAGGAAAGAGAAAAAACCCACATTGTTAGCATTAATGCCATACTTAGCATTGTTTGTTGCTGTTGAGATTGGCATCAGTCGGCTAATGTTTGATTCAATAGACCAATACAACTTCCCTACTTGGTTCGGCATGTGAAAACCACTACCTAAAACCACTCAAAATCCCTCCTCCGCATGACCTATTAGCCATAGATCGGGCTCGGCGCGCTTCGCACTCTGCTGATCGACATTGGCTACTACCCTAGCTCGGTCTTGTCCTCACATGGTCTCTTCTCGTTCCCCTTCCTTGACCGCTTTGTCTTTTATAAAAAAATGAGCTAACTAGTGCGGTTTAGTTGAATTGGTGCTAGTCGGTTCAATTCTTTTTTTTATAAGAGATTTCACACCCACACTTGTCAAAACTTTATTAATTTTTTTTTTTTTACATTACCATTTTTTATGCGGGTAACCATTCCAAGTTGTTGAGATAAGGCTACTGAAGAAAAAGCTGAATACTTTTGAGGCTGAGAGCTACAATGAGCTAATCATAATTGCTCCAATATTAGATGAACAAGAAATGCATGTAAATCTTTTTTGGCATTTCTTAGGTATTTCTATGAGTATTTTAGAAATGGGAAAGCAATGCATAAAAATGACATTGTTTTTAATAATTTCCTGCATAGGATTTGTTTTATTTGAGAAAATTTTAACTAGCTATCTTAATTGCATTGACAATCTTGTTCTATTTTCAACTGTGCAAATAAATACATTACAGGTTAGTGACTTTTAGTGTTGTTTGGTTGGAGATTTGAGGGGTTTTAATTATACTGCATTTCAAATAGAGGAGTTTTTTAATTTGAAGTATTTGGTTGGGAGTTAAATAAATTCAAAGCATTTGTTTTGAAGAGTTTGAAACTCACCCTATAAGCTATTTTCATTGTATTTTAAATAAGCCCACTTTGGGTGAATTTATATTACACCACGCAAAGTGTTGCTCTTCTATTCACTCTTTGCTTGACCCTACATCGTAGGTTGCATTATACTGAGACCCTTAAATATATGGTCATGAGGATTGATGCTAAATTTCATCTGACTGCATGACTAAGAAGAAAAAAAAAATCAATTTTCAAATATAACATACCTTAGCATTATTAAAGTATCATGAAATTCCTTCTATTAGATATGCTGCATTTTATAATTTTTATATCTAAATATTGTTGAACTTCTCCTGTAATGAGACATTTAATATATTTTGGTTGAGATTATGCATCTCACCAAGATCTCCAAATAAATGTTTGAAATCATTATTGCTAAAATTGCTGTTAATCATATGAACAAGTGACAAAACCATCTTCAAGAAGGATATATACAAGATGGCTTTAAAAGTTAGAATTTCATCTTCTTGACTAGACAAAAGGTCAAGGAAGAGAACTTTCAATTATACAAGTTTCAATTAATTAAGTTGAAAACACAATTCTCAACATCATAAGTCTAGGAATGGGTATTGAAATGCTGAAATATGACGGAGTCACTAATTGCTTGCCTCACTCAACATGCTATAAAAAGGTCATAACGAGAGAGATCTCATTTAAGTCATTCTAATAACAAAATCACAAATTCTTTGACATGTTGAGTCTAAGAATCAGGCGGGTTCTAATGACCTGCTCAACAAGCCCAAATGACCTTAATGAAAGAGCTCTCACTTCGCCAGTCTAATGATAGCAGTTGTTCTTCCACAAAGTTTATCGAGCTTGATGGGTTCAAATGATTGAGATCTAAGAGATATTTTTTTTAGATTAGTTG